>WFKH01004874.1:0-17947 GCA_016163765.1 Magallana hongkongensis
ATTAAAACAAACATGTTTGTGTTTGATATGCAAAGTACAAATTAACAAGTATAACTTGCACTTATGCATTTATTTTGCAAGTAAAGATTAGAATAAATAGGCCTAGATATATTGAAATATGTAAAAACTCTTCAATATCAGGGTACGTACATGTACGTGTTCGATTATTCAACAACTGTCTGTGACAAATAGGCCTGGCTTATATTGCAACTTAATTACGCTTTTATCAAATCTCAGCGAAGTCTTTCTTAACTAATGATTTTTAATGCTTTTCGCTATTACAATCGGGAACAGTGTGTTCCACCAGCTTCGTTTTAATTATGATTCCGGTAAAAAAAGAAGTCACTATTATCAAAACCAGTATCACATATTTAACGACCGGCTCATAATAATCCATCAAATTAACGATATCGTTTCAATGCACACGCTGATTAACTATTTAATAACACAAAGTTCGGTTTTATTACCCGCATACAATTATCGAACTAGTTTTGGTACGAGTGAATTTTACTTTAAATTTAAGACTATTTTCCTAATCTTCTGCGGAATCAAAATTTCCGGAAAAATCAATCTTTGAACCCCAATATCTCTGAAATGCGTGGCCCGATTTAAAAACGGATTTCACTGTTAGATTCAACTGAATGTGATTTACAGAACACTTATACGTTTTTGATTTGATCAAAAAATTTAATTTTTCGAAAAATTTGATTTACTTCCGGTTTCGACCAGAAGTAACATATTTTCATTTCCAGCCTTATTACACAGGTAAAAAGACAAAAGCATAATCACAGAAAATTTCAAGCAACTATCTTAAATCATTTTTGAGAAAAGCCCCGGACAAAATGACTTTTTTAAAATTTTAAAAATGACGTAACGTCAAAACGGAAGTGACGTTGTCTTTGAAACTTCAACATCTTTGAGGGACGTTAACGTGCAACAATCCCTGAAAGTTTCATTGAAATCGGTTGAAAACTTTTTGAGTTATGAAGCCGAAAAGGAGTCAGAAAAAAAGAAAATGTAAAGAAAAAGAAACAATAGAATAACAAAAGGGTCTTCCCTTGGAAACGGAAGACCCTAATAAGAAAATTGAAAAAGAAACAATAGAATAATAGTAGGGTCTTCCGCAGAAGACGGAAGACCCTAATAAGAAAAGTGAAAAAGAAACAATAGAATAATAGAAGGGTCTTCCGCTGAAGACGGAAGACCCTAAAAAGAAACCGAAGAATAACAAGAGGGTCTTCCGTTGGAAACGGAAGACCCTAAAAAGAAACTGAACGAAAGCAATAAGGTCTTCCGTTGGAAACGGAAGACCTTAATAATAATAGGGAAAAAGAAACCCGAACGAAAACAATAAGGTCTTCCGTTGGAAACGGAAGACCTTAATAATAATATAGAAGAATGAGAAACAGTAGAAAAACAGTATGGTCTTCCGCTGAAGACTGAAGACCTTAAGAAGAAACAAAGCAATAACAGTAAGGTCTTCTGTTGGAAAAGGTGATAGGGAAAAGGAAAACGAACAAAAACAATAAGGTCTTCCGTTGGAAACGGAAGACTTTAATAAGAAACAGCACGAAAACAATAAGGTCTTCCGTTCGAAACAGAAGACCTTAATAAAATGAGCAATTTCGTTTCCTGAATGTGCGATTTTAGTTTTGATGGAAGGAACTCTCTATAAAATAGAAGGGGATAATCAAGAACGCGGTCTCACTAATTAACATCATTGCAGAAAGTGTAGGGCGAGTTCATCGTGCATCGGGCAGATACCTTGGGACTTTGGTTAAAAATATACAAATGAATATGCATGCACTTGCGTTTTATACTACATACACTTTTTATACCACTGACAAATTAGTAGTAAACCATATATATTAAGTAAGCCATGAACATATTGTGTTGGCAACTCAACGCTTAGATGTGTACGAAAACAAAGGTGGCCTTGCATCAGGAGGGGTAAGGTTGACCCCCACCCATTTACAAAAAAACAAACAAACAAAAACCTCCAGGATTTTATCTGAAATTCTTATTTGGGACAGTGTTAAAAATCACTGTGAAATTTGACCTAATATAAAGAACAAAATTTAGAAAAGAGATACGACGCACTATATACACCTCTCCCTGTTATGCAATAATCCTTATGCATGTATGTGCGATTGAGGGTTGACATTTATTACAATAGGTAATGCAAAAACTGAAAATATTTCCAGTTGCAACAATAAACAGCATACGGAACACAGTCAAAAGCCGAAAAAGTTTGTTATTATACTTATAGAACACATACATGTATTATCAATTTCAGTTTAGATTTTCATCCCTGCCTGCTCCTGTTAATTAATATCCAGCATGTTGCTTTTTGATTTTTATTTTTTAAAGAAATATTTCACAAAAAAAATGAGAAAAAATTCTGACACAGTATTATAATTTTCCAAAAAAAAAAAATTAACAAAAAATCTGGTTCAACATACAAAGTGCATTAATGTGTAAAATGTTATTTCCCGCGCTTACGCGGGAAATCATCTATAGAAAAAATTCTGTCCCAAGTTATTGCTTCCATCACTTTTTGATGATTTTTAATAAAAATACACATACCTGTGAAAGAAATGCTGTTGAAATCGATAGAAGGGAATATATCCAAGATATCTTCATTGACAAATTATTATTTTTCACTCACAAAAGTTCACAGGAACGAAAACAAATTTCTTACGGAGATTTATAATGGGAAATGTTTACATCTTTTCTCCATTCGGAAGTACTCGGGACACCTCGCACAATTTTTCAACGTTATCATCCGGGCTTGATCATGGCTGATTCCAATGCAAATTCACCGTAGACTTTCTATTTTGGGATGTGTATTGAAACCTGAAGCGGTAGAGGGGGCGTTTCAAAACAGATAATCTGAACATTTTTCATATTAGTGGATGAACGTAGTCTGACAACAAAGGTATTTATGATTATCGAAATATCAAGCAAAAAGTGGTGGAGGCAAAAACTCGGGACAGAGTATTTTTTTTATGTCTAAAAAAGTAGGCTTCTTTTTATGTGTTCTTTAATGTTTTGTCAAGTCTTGGTTTTACAATAATTTTAAAAAGTTTCATAATTAGACATTTCGAAATAGAATTAAGAACTCTTGTGAGCGATGTGGCCCATGTGCCTCTTGTTTATAAACGGGGCGAAACAACTCAGTGCGAACATGTAACGTGTGCGAAACCGCCTGTTACCTGAAGATCAGATGTAGTTTGACTTCCATTACAAGTACACGGAACTATTTGAAAGAATGCAGAGGGCTTTAGGCGTATGTAGTACAGATATATTTAATTATTTTTTATTTGCTTTGTAAGTTATAAACATTACCAAAACGGCTGACGTGGTAAAGTTTTGTTCATAATGATTTTTATACTGTGTGGGTCACCGCAGAGTTTCCGAAAACCAGAAAATTCTATCAGTCATTCGGACTGATGACTTGGTGTGTTCTACCACTCCGGAGCAAATTTTATCTGTCCGAAATAAACAGTTACTAGTGTAACAGTAGTTATTCAGTGTTATGTAATTACTAAACTAAATATAAAGAGCTTTCAATAAATAAATAACTCCAAAATATGTAATCTTTAACATGTTTAATTTATTTCTGTTCTGTTTCTATTTAGAACTCTTTTACAATCTCTTTTATTCTCTCTTCGTTTTCATTCTGCTCCATGTCAGATATACATATGAGTAGTGTATGTGCCACAAACTCACGATTTTAGCCACTGTACTGGACTGGATAATTTTCATTAAATCTAAATGAACATATGATCTTTCATGATCATATACAATCGATCAATCGATTTAATCAAAAGTGAGGGTTGATTTATGAAACGGCCATGATTGACCTGGCCTTCTCTATTATACCGAACAAGTCATGCCATTAATCTTGCTACATATTTCAACCAATTCCTGCCGTTCTGGTTTAAACTATCTTCATACTTTCTTTATTCTCAATCCTAGCATAGCTTCTAGCCTGGTATAAACAGAAAAGTAATGGACTGAGACCGCAACATGATGCTATATCAGTATAAGATAAGCACTTAAAAGAATTGAACTTGAATTAAACGCTCCCTAAAAGCGATTTAGAGATTAAGACTAAAAGACAAAAATAGTGTTGTTACGATAGTCGCCGACTATCGAAAAATCGTCACTGAAGGCAGCAAGTCGGTGACAATCGATAGTAAGTTTTTATCATCGATAGTCGCTAAAATTCAGTCACGTGACAGATGACCTCTTACTGCGTAGCAATATCCATAAAAAGACTAAAGCATTATCAGAGACATAAATAACATGTTATTAATGTCTCTGGTATTAAATACAGTGACCAACCTAGGGGGCGACCTGCTTTGTGATCGGTAACTTCGCCGCAATTTCCTCCGAAAGAGAAGGTGAAGTCGCACTGTATTCTGAGTTTACGATCTTGTTAATTTAACCCAAATGCAATAAAATGATAATTATCAAATTCATAAGACGTTTTCACAAGCTCAGTTAGACCCAGTTGTGATTAGTAACTTGCGACTGTCTTATCTTCATGTGTTATAAAAATGGGTGATACTGTGCATTGAAAATTACAACCGATGTTTATTACATTTCATGCTGATATTACAATTATAGTTTGAAACTTGTAATTAGTTAATAATACTGCCAAATTATTGCTAAAATAATCATAAAACGTTTGTTTACAGTTGTCTTCAAAATTAAACAGATCTGCTACATAATGGTTGTAATTGGGTTAAGGGTTGCACTAATACCTCCAAAATACACAAAAGTACATGGACTGATATTATTTGTCATTTAACTTACAGAAGTACAAAACATTTAATGTATAAAATGTGTGAATGTATCAGATCTGCTATTTTTTTTTTTATCTTCTTTTTTTATCAAAAAACTGCTATTTATACTGGAGACCTTTTTTTTTACTTTCATACACTGAAATAAATGCTAACTGGTAACTTAAAGGGGCATGGTCACGATTTTGGTCAAAAATTATTTTTCCGATTTTAATATATATATATTTATAATGCTTCACTAAGGCATTTTTAATAGGCAACCAAAATTTGAGTGTCTTTCTTTGAGTTATAAGCGAGTTACAGAGCTTACAATTCTTTGCTATGTAAACAAAGCTTTTGTTTACATTTTGAATGTTGAAGTAAAAATACAAGTTTTAGACCTAAAATGAATGTGTTAAACATTAGGAACTGTTTATTTATGCTTAAAGTGAATAAGAAGATAGACAAATAAGCTTGAAAATGATTGTTTACTGGTATATTGAACCTATGTAAACAAAAACAGGGCACGGGCCTTGTTTACATGGTAAACAATTGTGAGCCCTAGCTGTATCTTGCTTATATTACTCTATGACTGACTCTCAAATTTCATTTGATCACTAGAAATGCATTCCTAAAGCATTCATTGTAACTAATAAAACCAGAAAAATAGAATTTGACCAAAATCGTGACCATGCCACTTTAAGGTAATTTCTAATGTAATATAAAAATAGAAATTGTTTAATATCATCTTTTAAGACAATTTGCAACATTTAACGGCTGGTCTCTTAAAAGAAATTGTATAGTTCATATTTGAATAAGATTTAGCAGTATGATTGTCATGAATCTGTAATTAAAATGCATTAAAATAATAAAAATTTGCCGTGTGTATTACCAAGATTAAATGAGGTTTAAGTATATTTGACGGAAGTGAAAATTGACAAAATCCTAAATGACGTCATCATAGTTAACTTTTGACCTTTTGATATGACTTTGAAATTTAATGGGCATAAAGTCTGACTGGTGATTGTTGTGTCCAAATTTCAGGTCTTTACTGTAAACTGAACACAAGTTACACATTTTTAAGTGATAGAAGGCTAAATTGCACAAAAATTAAATGAACACCATTTAAATGTAGGTTTCGAAATTATCAAAATACACTGTACCTCAATTTTTCTGCCTTGAGTAATTTATGGGTATGATTTATATTTTTTTCTTCAGATAATGGATTAAGATTAGTTTTTACGTAATATTAAGTCATTAGGCCTGTTTTGTGTATTTGAAAAATATTTTCTAATACATGTAATTAATTTCATTTCGTACTACCTAAAAGCTTATGTATAACAGAGAACTATTTTATAACTTTAAGTGTAATGAATGCATGTACCTGTGGCTGATTTTTCATTTCTTAAGACTTATCAATATATATTCGATCAGTGCTTACTATCTACTCAAGATATATTACTGTAGTCAGATACTCTTTACACAATTGCGCTGAAAAATAAAGTTCCATTCATGATCAGCAGATACAACATTACAACATATGTATAGTTCTATTGTACTTGCACTTCATAAGAACAATAAACACCAAAAAACAAAAACAATATTTTTTTTTTGGCATTTTGCGTTCTTGCAATACAGAAAGTCACTCCCACATGATCTGCAATATTCAACATTAACCATATCTGAAAACTTCAGAAGTTTTCATTTGACAAGCAGCTTGTCATATATGTTCAAGAGCACATTACCATTATACTGGTATACTCAATAAGAAGCTCATCAAGTACTGATTACCACAACCATACACTATAAACTTTATAGGCATTGGATAACTACCGTATTTTTCGGAATTTAGGTTGTTACTTTTTTTCCCTGGCACGTGGACCTCGCCCTATTCATCGCTTCGCCCTATTTAGGTTTTTTTTTTAAAATTTGATATGAAATTTTGAAAAAAATAATGCAAACCTCTAATAAAATCATGAGAGTTTACTATAATACGATTAATACCGCTTGAATTTCTGTGTAAAAATCGTATGAATTTTTATCAATATAATGTAGTAATTTATCATCACAAACCTAATGTAAATTAATTTATTTCCTTCATAAATTTCTTTTTTAATCACTAAGTCTGATAGAAAGGCCTTTTGCAATCACCAACAGGCATGTTACCGTGTGCTTACGATAAACAGGAAATCGATGTCGGGTGGTAAAAGTAAAATGAGACCCGTACAAAATATAATAACGGAATAAACTTGATTTTTTTTAACTTATCCTTGAAAATAAAATCTTGTTAACTAAGATTTGTGTGTTTGTTTCCAATTGATACCAAAACTTAGTATATGAGTGTCTGAATTCAGTCTGGGAAATAATCAATGTACTTGTTTATACACAGTTGAGCTATACGCACGTGCCAATCATGCCCGCAGGCTTTGATAAGATCAGAGGTTGATCCATGTGTATATACACAGTAAAAAAGTCACACGATTACCAAGATTACGTAAACATTGTTTAATTCATGCGGTACGATACCTGAGTAAAAGTTTAAAAGTTAGACTGACCAAAAGTCTTGACGAATAATTACAATGACGATAGATGGCCGGTAACAGAAGCTGGTGAAATAAAAATCCGCCTTACCCTGGTAAACTAAATTAATACGTTACTTCAGACTCTAATAACAAAGACACAAGTTTGCATGTGCTATACATGCCTCCGGGCTAGGTTACTATCACCCGGTTGACACCAGTTTGAGCAAGTGACAGGGAAGTGAACTTGATTACCTTTAACAAATACCGTGTAAACAATCTATAACAAACGTACTGAATGAAATGGATTGAAAATCATGGTGCAAATTCATGCATTTTATTACGATGTGTAAATTTAAATAATGCATTTTATTAACCTTCTATTAAAACTGTTAACCCTTAAGATAAGAAAGCTACTATGATAACATTTTATTGATTTAAAACACTGCTATTTTTTATTCATTCAAACTAGCGGTAATTTTTCGACCAATTCATCGAAGTCGACCTATTTATACTTTTTTATATTTTTTTGCCAAAAACGGGCTCCTTCGCCCTATAAACCAGATCGACCTAAATTCCGAAAAATACAGTACTATTGCCTTATTGGCAAATTTGTTTTGCTTTCTGACTTCATGACCTCTTCAATTTTGCTTAGTTAAACGTTAAAAAAGTTTTTAAAAATATATAAGCATGTACTCCAATCAGGTGTTGCACTATACAGAACATTCATTACATGATCGCCATGCACTTCTTTTGGGGAAGAACAGCCCTTATCAGACAGCAAATACAAAATACAGCATACAGACATAAGTCATTATATATAAAATATATATGTATCAACTATTCGAGTGCACGTGCAACGCATATGCAAGAGTCCAGTCGATTTGAAAATCTCCACAATCTACTACATGTAAGTAGTATTTTAACCATGTGTCATCTACTCGCTCTTCTTCCGTCCGAATCTAAACAAAACTTTTACTCACCGAATGTAAACAAAGAGGTTAAACCAATAGTGTGACCATTATTCTTTTTCGGCCTGAATGTAAATCAAACTTGTTTAAACATTCATTGGTATATTAAAGAAATAATCACTGATTCCTTCAATTCCTTCCATGTTAGCGGGCATTGGTAAGTTTTATCGTGCCTGCACAGGTCTACCGCAAGCATGTAACACTTAAACTGCCTTATCTTGAATGCTTTTTAAATATTTTTTCTACTCACTTTACTTTCTACACCCTGATTAATTCATGCATTTCTCTCTCTCTCTCTCTCTCTCTCTCTCTCTCTCTCTCTCTAATAACACATAAAAAGACTTCTAATATTTTGTTAGCCAAATGAATTTTCACAGATTACAGATACATAAGATGTGTGTGTTGGAATAATCATGTTGTGAATATCGCCTATATTTTGTTGAAGTTGGTAGTGTAATGCATTAATAGACACAAGTAAATGTATTTATCTTTCAACTCGTACAACTGGTACCGTAAAGTCTCGTGTATAACACGCACTTTTTTCCAGCCAAAATTTGATGAAAAGTGAAGGGTGCGTGTTATACATAGGAACAAAATTTAACCCCATTTTTTCAGGCAGTGATTCTGCATTCCGCGGGAGCAAGAATGCAGATATAACAAAATTATTGCTGTTTTTGAGGTCAATACGACGATTTAGCTACCCGAGAAGTACAATATTTACCGAGCCGAAGGTGAGGTGAATATTGTACTTATATTAACCTCCTAGGTCACGTGCAGGTGAATATAACATTTGATTTTTTCTAGATTGTTGAATATCAGCCAATCAGAGAGCTAGGAATTAGTCAATCATATAATAATGCGTGTTAAGCAAGTTGTATGAGTGTAAACTAAACTTACTTTGTCAGAAATACCTTATTCTTAATTTTATTTCCATGTATTAAAATATTTATCCACTCTGACCACAAACAAGTTCTCGGCAGTGTATTTGCCATTACGTAACCAGCCACCTGTTGACTTGGCATGTGGTCAATGTTTATTCAACAATTTCCGGTGTCAGTAGCATGCACCTGTCTCATGTTGGACTTCACAGGTTATTCAAGTGCAGGAAGATGAGCAACTATTTTGATTTGATTTAACTTATTTACTTTGTGTTCCGTTATGCAGTTAAACGTTATTGCTTTACATGGACACTGTTAAAAATAGATCGATTATTTGTTTGACTTTATCATGACGATATACGACATACAAACGTTTCTTCAAAATTTTTGCTCAACAATAATCAAAGAATTATACTATAATTAATCAATTAAATAATTTCTTTTGTTGTTGTCTGGTTTAGATTTGCAAACGTTTTTACTTTTAAGCACTTTGATTCATTATTAACACATGCATTACAGACTTTTCAAAAATCTCGATTGAAAAACTCTTTGTTTTTTGGGTGCGTATTATACATAGGAACAGCGGTTTTTTCAGCATTTTACACCTAACTTTAGGGGTGCGTTTTATACACGGGTGTGTGTTATACGCGAGACTTTACAGTAGGTGTATACAAGTCAATGTTTATAATAAACAACAGGTGTTGAGGGGACTAAGTTACTGCTGTATATAGGGTGCGTCAAAAGTTGTCATTTAGGATATTGGCCAAAGTTGTCAGAATACGTCATTAAGGGAAAAGGATAAAAACCTCTAAGGGGAAAAGAGTTGAAGCATCCCGATTCTAATTGTTGACACAACAACCACTGAAACGACATCGGCTTAAATATTTACTTTATAAAGCTACTTTAATTAGAGTTAGCTGCTTTAAAGGGGCATGGTCACGATTTTGGTCAAAAATTATTTTTGCGATTTTAATGTTTACAATGCTTCAGTAAGGCATTTCTAAGAGTCAACCAAAATTTAAGTGTTAGTCGTTGAGATATAAGCGAGTTACAGAGCTTACAATTCTTTGCTATGTAAACAAAGTTTACGTCATGTTTTTGTTTACATTTTGAATGTAGAAGTAAAAATTCCAGTTTTAGACCTAACCTGAATGTGATAAACATTAGGAACTGTTTATTTATATTTATGCTTGAAACTAATTAGCTAGAAGATAGAAAAATCAGCTTCAAAAAGAATTTTTACTGGTATATTGAACCTATGTAAATAAAAACAGGGCACTAACCTTGTTTACATGCCAAAGAATTGTGAGCTCTGTATCTTGCTTATAACTCTACGACTAACACTCAAATTTCGGTTGCATTTTTAAAGAATTGTAAACCATAAAATTAGAAAAATAGAATTTGACCAAAATTGTGACCATGCCCCTTTAATTAGAGTAATGGCCGATGTTTCTCAGTTGAGTGATGTGGCCCCTGGGCCTTTTGTATTTATAGTTTGATGCACTGAAATTGTCAAATCACATTTCATAACTACATCAATTTCTTTTCAGGCAGCCATTATAAATTTCTGCATTGTTATAATCCACTGCAATAGTAAGTGTATTTACTGATACTTACTCAACTTGTGTCATCATTGATAGTACTGTTTACTTTACCAGTGGCGTAACTTCCATTAATGAAAAAACGCAATTACTTACACATAATTTTGTAAAAAAAAAAAATTAAATTTGTCTAGAAATTTAAATCATTAAACAAATCAAGAGAAGTAAATTATCATACTTGTATAAACTTTTATAACTCAGATTTGAGCCGAGGAATTGCCATCGATCCATAATTTTTCACCAAATATTGTTTATGTTTTGCCCTGTTAATAAGAATCTACTATAAAAATGATGCAGATAACATGAAGAGATGCCATATCAGCTGTTTATGATGGACCGAGTTTTCTTGTGGCGACCCCTCGCAGTGCTAAGATAAGATAACCCACTCCGGTTCCTAATTGTCTTATTAATGTTATAATTAGGCCAAAATAAAATTATTGTTTGTTTGGAATTGCCTCCCGCCTCATTGAAATGCCCCCTGCTGATAAAATTTTATTAGCAAAAAATAAAGGGTTTTTTTTATGTGGAGATTTTTATTTTTAACCAATTTTTAGCTCACCTGAGCTGAAAGCTCAAGTGAGCTATTCTGATCACATTTTGTCCATCGTCCGTCTGTCTGCCCATCCGTTCGTCTGTCTGTCTGTCCATCTGTAAACTTTTTACATTTTGAACTACTTCTCTAAAACAGCTTGGCCAATTTCAACCAAATTTGGCACAAAGCATTCTTATGGGAAGGTTAATATAAATTGCAAATGTTGCAAAAATGAAAGACCGATCTTTATTCAAAGCGGAGAAAACCTCGAAACTGTAGAAAATACGGTATTCCATGAGTCTTGGTAAAATGGGTAGGCAAACACGGGCAGGGGCAAAATAAAAGATTGGCAGTTATTAATCTGCCAATCTCATTAAAATTTTCAGGATATTTTACGGACCAGTATATTTGTATTCGCTGTAAATATTGCTGCATAACAATGCGTATTTTGGAATTGACGATTGCCGATCTGCCCCGGCTTTTGTTTTGACCCGGCCCGGGTTTGCCTACCCATATTACCAAGACTCGGTATTCCATACTTCTAAAACGAGGTTCTTTTTTTAAAGCAGCCATGAAATATGATAAACGGGTCGATCTGACAATGATGAATTTGTTTGTTGTGCAACAGTTCGCGTACGAAGGGGATCTTTGAAACATGCAAAATATGTTGGTGCCGATTTTGTGAAGTAAATTGAGGTTAAATATTTCAATGCGTTGACAGTTTTCACATATGACGGTGGTGTTAGCTTGTTTTGATTTTCATTTCGTTTTCATTATTTATGCTTTGTAACCTGGGAACTATCGCCAGTATTTTGTAATTTTTACGTATCAAATCAAACAGAGACTTCGGTAAATCAGACAGTTAACTGTTTACCTGCACAAATTAAGCAATATCTGATGTATTAAAAAAGTACTAAAATACTATTCATTCTATCGGTAATTCGGTATGATCTTTTGTGTAATGTTAGATTAATGCAATGTGTTTTGTTGAGATGTTCAGCACTTTCTCGAGTTTATTCAGTTTAAATAGAGTTTAATATCGCTGACGGAAATATGTAGGTATATACATGTATATGATTCATTTTGAAAAATAAATTGTGCTCTTTATTTGTTATAGTGCATGTTTCTTATGTTTAATTGTTTACAATTTCTATTTACTAAGCCTATTTGAGTGTTAAGCTTCGAATTATAAGCAAGATACAGAGATTTGCTCACAATTCTATGTACACAGATCTGAGGCCATTCTTTTTTTTCCACTTTAAATGCTGAATAGGAAATACCAAGTTAAAAATCTTAAGCTGAATGTAATAAACTCATGTGAACAAAATATGACTCAAACCTAGCAGAATTGTGAGCTCTGTATCTTGGTTATAATTCTACGATTGACACTGAAATTTTGGTTGATCATTAGAAATGTCTTGCTAAATGTTAAATACTTGTACAAAAAAATTAAAGGATGATATGCTGTATATAACTACTCTCTGGGGCCCCCTCTTCATACAATGAATAATGTGAAATCTACATCAATTTTGATAGTTTTTCAGACACGAGTAAATAAAAACGACACCGTTAAAACAGTTTCCATAGTTCTGACACATTTCTGTTGCGGGGATAAAGGAATTATCGCTATTCCTAAGAAAATATTACAGCGGAAAATTATCCTGGTCTGTAGCCATTTGTTATTTTTGAATAAAGATGAAAATAATGGGTGGGCCTTAGTAAAATAGATTGATGTGCCTGTCAATACTGTAACATAGATTTTTATAGCTCTTTGACATGTCACGTGACAACATTTTTCATTCCAGTGTATTCATCAATCAAATGTGAGTAAAGTTATAAAAGTCACGTGAGTTAGCGCCAGGTAAACAACGGTCATTTAATTATAATGGAGAAGACAAATTAAATTTTGGAATGTTTTTAATTTGAGGAATTGAGCGCTTTGAGGTACAATTTTCTTCTTCACATCAGACCCCCACTTTTCACTTAACCCTTGTACTGCCAGTGATCCTATAGATAACAGCATCTGTGTGTTCCGAGCTGATAAGGAGCTCCAGCCACTGCCTGTGCCAGGCTGATTTGTTAATTTCTCCTCCAATAACACATGCTGCAGATTATCTTAATTATTACCGTTTTCTTATCATTTTATCTGATAACAATCTGTGAATCTTTTTTTCAGAAATAAATAAAGAAGAAAACTGTGAAGAAATTTTTTGGATATATTAATTTGTTAAAAAGATATAAAGCTATATTTACATATTTTTTGCATGTAAAGTGTGTGGAAAACTACTGAAGATATAGCTCCATAACACAGACAGGGTACTCAGAGGTTAAAATGACGAGTTTTATTATGGCGTCACAAACGTTGAACACTGTAAAATGCAACGCCACAAGCAAAAATCAAAGTTCACGCTTGAGGCTGTTACATTGGCTCTTCCATTAATTTGAACTTACAGGAATTTTGACGTATAAATCACATTTGCAGACATGGCAAGAAGTTAAAAAACTAGTAGACTAATTGTTCTCAAACAATTAGAGGTCTTTTCACCTTAATATTTTTTAACAAATTATAAGATTGTTCAATAAGGTATACAAAATATTATTATACCTGTGATATATGTTGTACTAGAAAATGGGAAAACCACAAAGCTATAAATGATTTTAAGAGGTTTTTTTTTTAGCTCACCTGAGCTGAAAGCTCAAGTGAGATTTTCTGATCACCCGTTGTCCGTCATCCGTCTGTCTGTCCGTCTGTAAACTTTTTACATTTTGAACTTCTTCTCTAAAACCACTTGGCCAAATTCAACCAAATTTGGCACAAAGCATCCTTATAAGAAGGTGAATATAAATTGCAAAAATGAAAGTCTGATCTTTATTCAAAACGGAGAAAACCTCGAAACTGTAAAAAAGGGGGGTGCATTTCTCAAGAACTACTGAATCAAATTCAACGTAATTTCGCAAAAATAATCCTTATGGAAAGGAACATATAAATTACAAAAATTATGGGCTAATTCATTTTTAAATTCGAGTAATTTACGTAACTAATAATAAAGAAATAATAGCTGTCAATCAGTTTATAACTTCGGGTTCGGTATTCCATACCTCGAAAACGGAAGTTCTTTGTTCGAAGCAGCCATGATAAGCATGACACACGGGTTAAATTGACAAAGATGAATTTGCTGGTTGTGCAACACTTTACGTGCGAAGAGAATATTTGAAACATGCAGCTTAGATTTGTGCGGATTTTGTGAAGTAAATTGAGGTTTGAAATTTCATTGCATTGACATTTTAATTTGTGACGTTGGTATTAGCTTGTTTTGATGGTAACTGGATGTTTCGCACCTAAACATGTTTCGCGCTAAGATGATTCGCACCTATTCTGTTTCGCGCTGAGATGGTTCGCACCGCGATGTTTCGCATCGATATACATTATTTACAATGAATGATTTATGAAACATATACATGTAAATAATAAGTTAATATTCAGAAATATTTATTAAATAAAATACTTAAGAGGTTTTTTTTTATTTTAAGCATTATTGAAGTGCCTGCACATAGCACAATATATTCAATTAACAGATGTATTTTATGATTAATAAAACCGGTGATTATTCGAAGACCTTGCTAATTATTCTCTAAAATAACATCATAATTAATGTGTACAGTAGCAAAATTTAAATCATTTCATAATGTGGTTGTGCCGTGTGACTAAAACACTTGTCAAATTGTATGTGTGATATTAATGATTACATGTACGTATTACAGTTGACGGAATTGTTTGCTTTGTTTTAAATTTTAAAAAGAATTGAATGATCAGAAAATAAAGTAGAAATTGTTATCAATGTTTTTGTTTCTAATGGGATAAACTTTAAGTTAGTATTTCGAATATGAATATTTGGTCACTAAAATATCATTTATATTTTCTAATAAATCATAAATATTAATTCATAAATATATGGGAATAGAAATTTTCCAACAATATCACACTTTAATTACTTTTAATCAAGAATGGTACAAAAATGGTATTTGAGTGGATGCATATGCGGTAATGTAAGTTTAAAGCAGAAAAGTTATGTAATTAAATTATCCCCACTTTTAGATCCGTGGTACTTATTTACCTGTAATAACACCCCTAATTTTCATAAAAATACAGGTAAATCTCATGTAAAAGACATGGTTTAATTGTTATCACAACACAATTAATACCTCTTGTTCTGAACCTATATAATAACGCCATGGCTTCAAGGCTTCATAAAAAAGCCATGCACGAAAACGTAAAAACGTTATACTAGCGGCGCATATATAAATGCAAACATCATTTTTATAACTTATTTCAATTCTTATATAGGTGATAATTAATTTCAGAGCGATAATAACACGAGAAAAATATCTTAATATAGCGAGATGTTTCGCTCCGAGGGAGGTGCGAAACATCGAGGTGCGAATCATCTTAGCGCGAAACAGAATAGGTGCGAAACATCACGGATTCGTTTTGATTCTCGTTTCATTTTGGTTACTTGCGGGGAACCATCGCCTGTATTTTGGAATTTTTACGTATCAAATCAAATAAAGACTTCGGTAAATCAGACAGCTAATTGTTAACCTGCGCAAAATGAGGAAAATCTGATGCACTTACAGTATATTATAAAATACTATACATTTTATTTGTAATTCAGTACGATCTCCACATAATGGTTGATTAATGTAACATGTTTTGTTAAGATGCTCAGCATTTTCAGTCTAAACGGAGATTGTTTTCGCTGCTAGAATTATATAGGTATATATATGAAGAAAAATAAATTGTGATCTTTCTTTGTTTTAGTGCATGTTTCTTCTGTTTTAATTGTTTACAATTTTCTATTTACTTACCTTGGAATTATAAGCAATATACAAAGCTTTGCTCACAGTTTTATGTCTGCACATAGAGCTGAGGCCATGCTTTTGTTCTTTTACATTTTAAATGCTGAATAGGAAATACCAAGTTTAAAAATCTGAAGTTGAATGTAATAAACTCTTGTGAACAACAAAATTGACTCAAACCTAGCAGAAATGCGAGCTCTGTATCTTGCTTATAATCTTACGATTGACGCTGAAATTTTGATTGATCACTAGAAATTTCTTGCTAAACGTTAAATACTTGTACAGAAAAATTAAAAGAAGATATGCTGTAACTTCTTTCTTGGGCCCCCTCCTAATACGATGAATTATATATCAAATCTACACCAACTTTGATGGTTTTCAGACACAAATATATATAAGCGATTGCTTTAAAATAGTTTCAATAGTTATGACACATTACTGTTACGGGTATAAATGTATTATCGCTCTTAAGAAAATATTACAGCGGAAAGTCATATCAGTTTGTAGCAATTTGTTGTTTTTGAATAAAGATGAAAATAATGGGTGGGCCTTAGTAAAATAGAGTGATATGCCTGTCAATACATTGCAGTGGTGTCGGAAGCAAATTGAAAATGGGTTGGGGGAGGCTAGATCTTATCAGAAATCTTGACGAGCAAAAAAAAAAAGGATTTTGAGTATGGCTATGTCTAACTTTGCAAAAAAATGGAGGGCTTAGCCCCCACCCACCCCGTTCCTACACCTATGCATTGATTATAATAGCTCTTTAAAATATCACATGACACCATTTTTTATTCGAGGGTATTCATTGATCAAGTAAGTAAGGTAATAAAACATCGCACAAGTTCACGGCAGGTAAACAACACTACAACACTCGTTTGTAATGCGGAAGACCAATTAAATTTTTGAATGTTTTTTTAGTTTGAGTGCATTAAGGTACAATTTTCTTATTTCACATATAGGATTTTTTTTTTTAATAAAATACAATAACTAGTAAGAAGTTGAAGAAGAAATTTTACTTTTATTTTTTCATATTTTTAAAGATGTAAGAGGGGGGGGGGGGGGGGGGTGGCAGAACTAAAGTAAAGGAAATTGGAAGTTAACAGTGTACCCCTACCAAACATTTAGTTTTATATCTGGCATAAGATCTTGTTTTCGGTAAAAGTGGTATTTCATTAAGGTACAATGTTAAAGATTAAGTGTTTGCAAAAATAAGTGTAAAATTTGGATACTTTATGGCAGTCTTTTTTGTTATTCTACCGAGGGGCCATATATGGCACAATATCCTTTGAACACCCCTAAAAATCCATTCTTGCTCAGGTGAGCGATGTGGCCCCATGGGCCTCTTGTTGTATTTCATGCCATTGCTCTAAGAATTCCCTGTTGTTTATCGTAAATATCTTTTGAATTACTTTTTAGCTCACCTGAGCTGAAAGCTCAAGTGAGCTTTTCTGATCAAAATTTGTCCGTTGTCTGTCGGCGTTGGCGTTGTCGTTAGCGTTGTCGTTGGCGTTGGCATTGTCGTTGTAAACTTTTCACATTTTCATCTTCTTCTCCAGAACCACTGGGCAGATTTCAACCAAACTTGGCACAAAGCATCACTGGGTGAAGGGGATTCAAGTTTGTTCAAATGAAGGGCCACGCCCTCTTTAAAGGGGAGATAATTTAGAATTATTGAAAATTTGTTGGTATTTTCAAAAATCTTCTTCTCAAAAACTATTAGGCCAGAAAAGCTGTAACTTGTATGGGAGCATCCTCAGGTAGTGTAGATTCAAGTTCGTTCAAATCATGGTCCCCGGGGG
>WFKH01004874.1:35744-61882 GCA_016163765.1 Magallana hongkongensis
AACACCTAACATTTCTCCCGTAAAAGAAAAGCTTATTTCATGGAAGGATATGACAAATCATCCAGTCATTCTGTAATTGAGTATTTATTTAGTATTTATTCCTATTTAAGATATCAGTAATTCTTGGGCATGAATAATTTAATTATCATCAGTGCACTAGCTATAACTAAATGCCCGTAATTCATCTGCACATGCAAGATAATCTAAAGAGAATTGTAAAAATTAAAAGTCCACACCAAAGAAATTAATTGAAGAAATATGTGTGTAATTTGATAGTTCTATTGTTTTCAGTTTAGAATTAAGTAAAGTGGATATATTACAAGGAGAGGATATACATAGGCTATGCCTGTTGTCCAATCCTATTGAATTTATTCAATAAAATGTTTAAATAAATTAGAAGTAAAGTGAAAAAGTCTTAATGATGCACAGTATTTTTGTTCTACTTTAATGTGCATATCATTCATTTCAATATAACATAAACAGTCACCATGTTAAGTTTGTTCCTAAAACATAATTTACCTGTCTTAAAGTTAAAAGTAATGAACTTCGGAAAAAGTTCTTTCCTAAGAGTTTACGGTGTGTGTGTGCACCTTTTTTTTTATCAGTTCTTAAATTACCTAACCAACATCATATTATTGTTTTTGCGGCTTGACACAAAGTTTTTGATTTTATATTTAAAATTGTTAAAAAGCTGCAAACCCGCTCTTATCAGGAGTAATTTTGAATACTTGTTAAACAAGTTATTTAATAAGTGACATAGTTAGCATGTCATTGTGTTTATTAGTTACATGTACAATAGGGGCTTTAGTGAAAATCTTTCCTGCAATAATGATCATTGCAATATATCATATCAATTTGCATCATGATAGATACTGAAAATAAAACCAGGGTTTTCCAGTAGAATGTTGACAATCGCACATCAATTATTTATAATTAATTTAAGCAGAACTATTTTTAGTCCAAATGCAAAGACAAGTGAACAGACAGACAGACAGACAGACGGACAGACAAGGTGATTCTTATATACCCCCCAAACTTTGTTTGCGTGGGGTATAGAAACAGTAAACTTTAGGTCAGTTGCGGGTTTAAATTTTGCGCCTTCAGCGCAGGGTATTGCGCAATAATTAAAGAAATGTCATAAAACACAAATGCAGAGTAAAATGCTCAAATATTCAAGTAATCATATAACGTTTTCAGTTTTAAAATTTATTTATCATAAAAATTATTTGTAAAGATTGAAGTGAATCTTTAGAATAATGTTCAGAAGTATTTTAATCATTTCGCCTCTTCTTCAAAGATGGCGTTATCCACGTCGGAGTCAACGTCTTAATTACGATGACGTCAGTTGAGACTTTGACAAAACTACTGACAAAAAAAAAACGTCATGCATTTTTTATTGCAGTGTCAATTATTCAGATTGAAATTATAATTTGCAAAATCAGAAACATATGTGCAATCTTTTCATATTCTGTGTTAGGCTAAAGGTATTTTTTATCTATTACAAATAAAATTAAATTTGATTATCATCCTTTTATTCTATACAATTCTGTAGCCTATGTAAAAAGGCTGCAAAGACACGTTTATAGGACCAAACTATGAGGGCGGATAGCATAAAAACTATCTGGTCAATTTTGTTTTTAATTTGGCAAAAACTTTACTTATATGTTAACCTTCTGTTGTTGAAAATTAAAAGAAAATTGTATGTTTGTATTTTTTTACCTTTTTTTTACATTTACATTTTACAATCAAAATTTGAGTGCGGTAAATAGATTTAAACTATCCGGTCAATTTACCTTATATTTTGCACATAATTTACTCATAAGGTGACCTTTTACTGAAAAAAAATTAAAGGAAATTGTATGTTTGAAACATTCTCTCCCGAGACTCCTTAAGAATGATTAATGAATTTACTTTTTTATTTGTCAAAACCAGTGTTTCAATTTGATTTTGAAAGAGTGATACAGTAACATTAGAATTTGTCTTTTATAAGTTTTGCGTAATGATTAGAATACCTAAAAAAATGTTTTGAATTCCTTGGGTTAGAAGTAAACATTTTGTTAAATGAAATGAGGAACTTTCCTCAGATGCATTGTAAAGATTCCAATTTAAGGGAAAAGAGGAACGTTCCTCGGATGCTTAATACAGCTTTCATGTAAAAAGAAAACAATCAACATGTGAAAGATTATATGTTCCTCAGATGCTTTATGTAGCTTTCAGATGAAGTGAAATGAGGAACGTTCCTCAGATACAGTGTAAAGATTTCAAGTCAGGAACTTCCTCAGATGCTTTGTTAGGATTTCAGTTTATATAATTAAGTGAAGAGAGGAACGTTCCTCAGATGACTTGTCAAGATTTCTGTTGAAGTGAAAAGAGGAACGTTCCTCAGATGAAATGTAGAGATTTTAGTTTAGGTGAAGAGGAACGTTCCTCTGATGCTTTATAATTTTTTATAAGGATGAGAGGAACGTGCCTCATTTTAAATGTCTGTTTTATGCATTTAAATGTCAATGATTCAGGAAAATTCCATGAACTTTGACTTGTAAAGGCTTATTTTTGGCAAAAAGGGGTGTAAATGGATGCAGATATGAAAAACAGGGTCAAAAAAAGGGAATTTTGATTTTCCCTTTTTGATTTGAATTTATTTAACTTATCGGGCACGGTCTCCAAAATGAATGTAAGCGATAAACGTATCGAGTGATTTTGTTGCAATTAGTAAACATGATAATGCAGCAGGTTTGGTCGAGCATTATAGATCGCAAGTGGTGTGGATTTGTTTGTAAACAACCATACCGTAATCTTGTTTCAAACGGGAACAGAAATAAATAAAATATGTTTTATAATTATAATTAGGGACACACTGTTAATGTGTTGTGTCCTCATATTCAAATTATGAACCTGTGAAAATTGTTCAAATACTGTTTAAAGCAGAAAGAGAATAATTTATTTTTGAACTTTGAAATTTCTTCGATTTTTGTTTAAGAAATAAACAGCATGTTAAAAAGTTCACCGGGATATGAACTTGGTTGGTCACATGATCAAATCCTGTGAAGCCCAAAGGGCTTCTCAGTAGATTTGATCACGTACCAACCAAGTTCATATCCCGGTGAACTTTTTAACATTGCTGTTTATTACTTATATTTACGTTTGAAAAGGACAAATCGTTCAGAACTGTTAAAATTACCGAGATTTTATGTTTACAATAAGACAAGCGACAAGTGATAAGCGCGTGCAATGATCATTGTGACATCACGAAAAAGTTCATACAGAATTGAACATTTTCGCTGTTCTATAGGTTCACATAAGGAAGCATATTTGCAAATGTAAATATTTAAACAATGAAATGCTTTCTTTGGTGATTCATTCGGGATATGAAGGTAGCGACATTGCAAAAAAAAATGTTCTGCAATGATCGCTACCTTCATAACCCGCATGAATCATCAAAGAAAGCATTTTATTGTTTATATTAACATCTTTCTTTTAACTAATTAATAAATTGATTATGAAAAGTTAGTAAAATTCACTAAATTACTGTTAACGTACACAAGTACGTTAGCTAAAAGAAACAGCCAAATCGTCTCCTGTGAGACTTTGAGTCTGACATCATCAAGATTATTTCGTGCAGTCCGTGATTTTTCTTAGGTCGCTGTAGGTTTCGACCAATCAATAAACAGGGCGTGTCAATTTCAGTCTTGTCAGTTTCAGCCGCTGTAGATTTCGACCAATCGATAAATGGGACGTGTAGATTTCAGTCTGGCTGTTTCTATAGAACTATGAATTAACTATAAGTTTCCGTAAGAAATAGAGGAAATAATACTTGGTAGATGTAAATATATATATAACCATGATGAGTTATTGTATTATAAATGCATCACTACCTATTTTATAAGGAAATATACTGAGTTTTTTTAAAGCAGCACAAAACATAATTCATTTACTTTTTTATTCTAATATTATTTGATATACGACTATTAGTACAGAAATTCAAATTAATGATATCTATATAAAAGAAAATGTCAGCTCGACGCCTTTGTGGCTGTTCCGGCCTTTGATTTACATATAAGGTAGAAAATGATATAACTAATCACATATTACAATTGGAGGAAAATCGTATTGTAGTATTTTTTAATTCTGCTTCAAAGTGTGGAAAATTACATTTTCCTTTATATTCCTACTAGATGATAGCCCGCACAAGCGCGGGAATTAACACTTTTCACATTATGATGATATAATGCTTAATATGTTGAACCATTTTTTTTGTTCATTTTTGTATATACAGGTGACACTCGATGGCTCGAACCTCGATCTCTCGAAGTTCTTGATCTCTCGAAGTGAAATCACGGTCCCGATTTTTTTCTCTTTATAACTAAGCATATTTAATCTTGATCTCTCGAACTCCAATCTCTCGAAGTTCTTGATCTCTCGAAGTAAAACCTGGGTCCCGTTATACATATTTCATTGTTTTTCACTCTGGATAACTCGAAGTGGTTGCTGTGTACCCACGCGACCGGTCAAGCGTATAATTATAGCTCCGCCTGGGACTAGCGTGGTAGTGTTAATTGGTTTATTACGTAAGTGACACGACCCCTTGCTTCCTTCAAAGGGTAGATAGGTAATTTGTAATTGATCTATTTATTTCAACAACTTGTGAAATTTACGGTAAATTAAACCGCTCTTTATTTAAAATATTCTGTGATTCTGAAAACATGAAATACTTCAAAGTTTTTAAAGTTAAAAAAACCACTTTATAAACACACAACTAAGTTCTGAATTGTTTAAATTGAAGAAATGTAGCAGAAAATACGAATGAAATCATGTTAGACTATCCTTCCATGTTATGAATATAAACTTCTGGCTACTGTAATTTTAGAACCAAAATGACCGGAACAAAAATTTCTGGAAATTTTTAACTTTCGATCTCTCGAACTCTTGATCTCTCGAAGTTTAATCATGGTTCCCTGAAGTTCGAGTTATCGAGATTCACCTGTACTTTGTCCAATTTTTTCCTTATCTTATTCTTTAAAATTGAAATAAAAAACAAACTGCATTGTTGGATATTTAGAGGAGCGGGCAGAGATGAAAAATTTAAACTGAAATGGATACTATATACATCTACGTGGCCTTAATCCTGTTTGTTGCAGCTGACTGAAAAAAATAAACTTTTTTATTGTACTTATTTCAAACCAGTGAATGGGTATTTAGTGTCCCTCTCTCTAAATTTGGTTCTTTAGGTCAATTTACAATATAATTTCTATTACTGTCCCAAATAAGAATTTCAGATAGAAGACTGTTTTGAAAAAACAATTTGGAGGGGGGGGGGGGGGGCATTCCAATTAAACTTCTCCGTTTTATGCATACATCATTTATCCATATAGACGTAGAATACAATAATCTGTTCATTAATCATTAATGTTTACAAATCAATGTCTAAGGTTTACAACTAATCTGTCGTGGTATAAAAGAGTATGATATTAAAACATGCTAGTTTATGCATTATTATCCATTTGCATGCATATTTTAAACCAAACTTGTCAGATTCGAAGTATCTGCCCGATGGTTAACTCGCCCTACACTTTCCGCCATGATGTCAATTAGTCAACCCGTTCCTGGGCACCCCGTTCTGGAAAGTTCTTCCCAATACTAAAATCGTATTAATTGTTCCAATTTCTTTATCAACTTTTTGTATTAATCGAATTCTGATCCAAGGTATCTGCCCGCGATGCATGATGAACTCGTCCTATACTTTTTGTTAATTAGTCAATCCGCGTTCTTGGTTACCCCGTTCTGGAAAGTTCTATCCAATTCTCTCACCAGAGATCGTGCTTCGCAAGCGAATGAGTATCAAAACTAAAATCGCCCACTAAAGAAACAAATTGATCCTTTTTATTTATTCAACATTAGTCAAATCTTAACTTCTATGTATTCTCTAAATAGGCTCACAGTAAATATATTCACTCTTTACGTAATCATTAAATATTATTTCATTGCAAGTATATATTTTGATCGAGACTATCCATGACTTGGATCCGCCAAAGCGTGTCCACCACCTTACTCTCATTTTTGCTATTTCGGGCTTGTTTATCGAAAATGAAAGTAGGTTTTTGATTAATTTCACAATAATAACTTATCAGTTAAAATTCAATTATACCTTACGGACATCATCACGCATGTGTTGAAATACCAAAGGGGTAAGCAAGTACTCTGGTGCAGGCATTTTGTAGTTTATTTGCAAAATGCCTTAATTTATAAGTATAGATAGTAAATGTACCGATATTTTGAGATGGCTCCTAAAAAGAACCAGATGGTAGATTTTCTTGAAACTTTCCAAATATTTTAGAGTTGGTGTATATTACATATGGTAGCAAAAAAAAACAAAACCCAAATTGGTCTCCTTAATTATTATTGATTCCTTTAATCCTCCGAACATTATGAAGAACTAGTGTTGTAAAATCGGAACAATTTTACTATCGATTATCAAATTGAATCGGCAGCTCACAATTGATTATAAAATCGATTATGTAAACTTTCAAATTCCAGCAAAGATTTTTTTTCATCCTGTCAATGAGTGAAAGATACCAGCATAAAAGAAAATACCTTTTTTAAATTTATAATTCATATATCAATAGTTTTTTTAATGAACTTATTTTCAAATGAATTAAATATTATACTTAGAGGCCAACCTAGGGCAAAATTTTAATTGATATTGGATTAGAAGCAAGATAATAAAAATAAAACAACTTCTAAAATTTGTAAAACCTTATCCAATTTGTTAAATTTAATTGATCTGATACATTCACACATTTTATACATTAAATGTTTTGTACTTCTGTAAGTTAAATGACAAATAAAATCAGTCCATGTACTTTTGTGTATTTTGGAGGTATTAGTGCAACCCTTAACCCAATTACAACCATTATGTAGCAGATCTGTTTAATTTTGAAGACAACTGTAAACAAACGTTTTATGATTATTTTAGCAATCGGCATGAAATGTAATAAACATCGGTTGTAATTTTCAATGCACAGTATCACCCGTTTTTATAACACATGAAGATAAGACAGTCGCAAGTTACTAATCACAACAGGGTCTAACTGAGTTTGTGAAAACGTCTTATGAATTTGATAATTATCATTTTATTGCATTTGGGTTAATTAACAAGATCGTAAACTCAGAATACAGTGCGACTTCAACTTCTCTTTCGGAGGAAATTCCGGCGAAGTTACCGAACACAAAGCAGGTCGCCCCCTAGGTTGGTCACTGTATATAATACCAGAGACATTAATTACATGTTATTTATGTCTCTGATAATACTTTAGTCTTTTTATGGATATTGCTACGCAGTAAAAGGTCATCTGTCACGTGACTGAATTTTAGCGACTATCGATGATAAAAACTTACTATCGATTGTCGCCGACTTGCTGCCTTCAGCGACGATTTTTCGATAGTCGGCGACTATCGTAACAACACTATGAAGAACTATAATATTTGGAGCCTCCCGCATCGCACGGGAGACTACTGCAAAATGGCCTTAAAAATCTAAAATCTCCCGCAACCAAACAATCTCCCGCACAGGAGACTAAATTCTCCCACAAACGTATTTGTCCTAGTTCCCAATAGCGCCCCCATCCCCCCAACTTGTGAATCTTGACATGCTAATTTCAACAACCACTGAGGTTTTTTTGGTGATTTTGGCTTCAAAGGCTGCTATGAAGTGTTAGTTAATCAAAATCGATCGAAGTACTATCGACTGTGATCATAATATGACATGTTTTCATCTAGTTTACTTTTTGTTTGGGAGGTATATAGGAATCACCTTATCCGTCTGTCTGTCTGTCTGTGCAATCATGTTCATCCATATCTTTCTTTTGGAGGAACTTTGAAAGTCCTTACTTCACACAATGATTGCTTATGACCTGAGGGTGTGTCATGATTTTGACCCAAGGTCATTTGGACAAGTTCAGGGTCACTAGAAGAAAAAGAGCAAAATTTATTTCCGGTCTTTTAGAGAAATGGATTGAAAGTTCATACTTCACACAAAGATTGCTTATGACCTGAGGATGTGTCATGATTTTGACCCAAGATCATTTAAAGAGGTCACGATTTTGGTCAAATTTTATTTTCAGCTCACCAGAGCTGAAAGCTCGTGAGCTTTTCTGATCACATTTTGTCTGTCGTCCATCTGTCTGTCTGTCCATCTGTCTGTCCGTAAACTTTTCACATTTTCAGCATCTTCTCCAGAACCACTTGGCCAATTTCTACCAAACTTGACACAAAGCATCCTTAGGCAAAGGGGATTCAAAGTTGTGAAAATTAAGGACCACACCCTTTTTAAGGGGATACCATAGAGAATTATTGAAAATTTTTGAGAAATTTTCAAAAATCTTCTCCTCAAGAACCATTTGGCCCAGAAAGCTGAAACTTATGTGGAAGCATCCTCAGGTAGTGTAGATTCAAAGTTGTGAAAATCATGACCCCCGGGGGTAGGCTGCGGCCACAATGGGGGGGTCAAATTTTACGTAGAAGTATATAGAGAAAATCTTTAAAAATCTTTTCTGAAACTGGTCCGCCAGAAAAGCTGTAACTTGTGTGGAAGCTTCCTCAGGTAAGGTAGATTCAAGTTTGTTTAAATCATGATCCCCAGGGGTAAGGTAGGGCCACAATGGGGGGGGGGTCAAATTTTTACATAGAGTTATATTGAGTAAATCTTTAAAAATCTCCTTCTCTGAAACCAATCTGCCAGAAAAGCTGTAACTTGTGTGGAAGCTACCTCAGGTAGGGTAGATTCAAGTTTGGTCAAATCATGATCCCTAGGTGTAAGGTGGGGCCACAATGGGTGGTTGAATTTTTACATAGGAATATATAAGGAAAAATCTTTAAAAATCTTCTTCTCAGAAACCGATTGGCCAGAAATGCTGTCACCCATGTGGAAGCATCTTCATGTAGGGTAGATTCAAGTTTCAAATCATGAGCCCTGGGGGTAGGGTGGAGCCTCAATGGGGGGATCGAATTTAAGGAATATATAAGGAAAAATCTTTAAAAATCTTTTTCTCAGAAACTGATCAGCTAGGAAAGCTATTACTCATGTGGAAGCATCCTCAGGTAGGGTTGATTCAAGTTTGTTCAAATCATATGATCCCCAGGGGTAGGATGGGGGTACAATGGGAGTCAAGTTTTTTACATTGGAATATATAGAGAAAAATCTTTAAAAATCTTATTCTCAGAAACCTATTGGCCAGAAAAGCTGAACCTGGTGTGAAAGCATCCTCAGGTAGGGTAGATTCAAGTTTGTTTAAATCATGATCCCCATAGGTAGGATGGGGCCACAGTGGGGGGTCGAATTTTCAAATCGGAAGATATACAGAGAAAATCTTTAAAAATCTTATTCTCAGAAACCGATTGGCCAGAAAAGCTGAAACTGGTGTGAAAGCATCCTCAGGTAGGGTAGATTCAAGTTTGTTCAAATCATGACCCCAGAGGTAGGGTGGGGCCACAGTGGGGGGTCAAATTTTCACATCGGAATATATACAGAAAAATCTTTAAAAATCTTCTTCTCAGAAACCAATTGGGCAGAAATGCTGTAACTTGTGTGGAACCACCCTCAGGTAGGGAAGATTCAAGTTTGTTCAAGTTATGATCCCGGGGGTAGGGTGGGGCCACAATGGGGGGGGGGGGGGGGGCAAAATTTTACATAGGAATATATAGGGGAAAATCTTTAAAAATCATCTTCTAAAACACAATTTGCCTAGAAAAGTTGTACATGTAACTTTAGTCAGTTCAGATAGTGTAGATTAAAATATATTAAAATGAGTTACTACTGGTCCTAACTTCAACAAACTTGCATGGATCGTGCATCTTATGATACTTATGCATTTGACGGACTTGAATGCTGAATCTGAGCCATAGGTTTCGGATGCTGGATGAGGTTTGGCTTTTGGGAACTGTTTTTTTTTAGATTTTAAATCAGTGCCCTTTGATGACTGTTTCTAAGTTATTGCTGGTGCTAACTTCACTAAGCTTGCATGGCTGGTGCATCTTGTGATACTGATGCACTCTCCAGCCTTAGATGCTGAATCTGAGCCACAGGTTTCGGATGCTGGATGAGGTTAAGGTTTTTGGAGCTGGTTAAATTTTTTGAAGGAGGTGCCCTTTGATAGACAAATCATAGTTATTATTGGTTCAATCTTTACCAAATTTGGATGGATGATGCATATTGTGATACTGCGCACTCCACAGGCTTGACTGCTGAATCTGAGCCATAGGTTTCGGATGCTGGATGAGGTTAAGGTTTTTAGAGCTGGTTTAAGTTTTGAAGCAGGTGCCATTTGATAGACAATTCTTCGTTATTATTGGTGCAATCTTTACCAAATTTGGATGGATGATGCATATTCACATGTTTATGTAAATAAAAGTATTTATTCAATCTTGGGTAGTTGATTTAACTATGTAAATGAATCACAGAGGTTAAGCTTCAGATACTGAGAGTGATCTTGATTATCTAGAAGCTTTTAAGCAGGTTAAAGATTTTAGAACAACCCAAATTGTTTTAGGGTCTTGGAGCTCAGGTTACAAAATGAATTGAATTCTGTTCATACCTAGTCAGACTTAAACAGTTAATATAACCATGGGTGTGTAAATAGAGGTAGCTTCAGATACAGAGCTTGATCTTGATTATCTTGATGATGGAGCAGGTGTAATTTTTTTGAGTCCTTAATAAATAAAGGTTTGATTGTTGATAAAAATTTTGTCCTGACTAACTGTCCTGATTAACTTTGGATATGAGATAAGGCTAGCCCCAGATACAGGGCCTGATCTTCATTATCAAGGATGCCTTGAAAATCTTTCAATGTTATCCTACCTCACTCAAACTTGCTTGGTAGATGTGATTGTTGATATATGATATATATTATGATTCTTATTCTTTGATATTGAATCATATAATATGATATTGTATCATATGATATGAAATTGTATCAGGTGATATGATATTATAAAATATTATATGATACAATATGATATTGTATAAATTTTGGCTCAAGTGAGCTTTTCTGATCAAGATTTGTCCGTTGTCTTGTTGTTGTTGTTGTTGTTGTTGTCGTCATTGTAAACTTTTCACATATTCATCTTCTTCTTCAGAACTACTGGACCGATTTCAACCAAACTTGGCAGAAATATCAGTGGGTGAAGGGGATTCAAGTTTGTTCAAATGAAGGACAATGCCCTTTTTAAAGGGATGATAATTTAGAATTATTGAAAATTTGTTGGTATTTTTCAAAAATCTTCTCAAAAAACCATTTGGCCAGTAAAGCTAAACCTTGAGTGGAAGCATCCTCGGGTAGTGTAGATCCAAGTTTGTTCAAACTATGGTCCTGGGGGGTAGGGTATGGCCACAATTGGGGGGATGAAGTTTTACATAGGAATATATAGAAAAATCTTTCAAAATGTTCTTCTCAAAAACTAATCAGCCAGGAAAGCTGAATCTTGTGTGGAAGCATTCTCAGGTAGTGTAGATTTAAAGTTGTGAAAATCATGACCCCCGGGGTAGGGTGGGGCTACAATGGGGGTTCCAATTTTTACATAGGAATATATAGAGTAAATCTTTTAAATTGAAGTCAGAAAAGCTGTAACTTGTGTGGAAGCATCCTGGGGTAATAGTGTAGATTCAAGTTCTAATCATGATCATCTTGGGTTTGGTGGGGCCACAATAGGTGTTGAATTTTAACATTGGAAGATATAGAGAAAGTCTTTAAAAATCTTCTTCTCATAAACAATTTGGCCAGAAAAGCTCAAACTTGTGTGGAAGCATCATCAGGTAGAGTAAATTCAAGTTTATTCAAATCATGTTGCCCGGGGGTAGGGTGGGGCCACAATGGAAGAATGAATTTTTACGTAGGATATATAGAAAAAATCTTTTAAAATCTTCTTCTCAAAAATCAATTTGTCAGAAAAGCTCAAATTTGTATGAAAGCATCCTTGGGTAGTATAAATTCAAGTTTGTTCAAATTATGATCCCCAGGGATAGGGTGGGGCCACAATGGGGGGGGTGAAATTTTACAAGTAAGATATAGAGAAAATCTTTAAAAATCTTCTGCTAAAAACCAATTGATCAGAGAAGCTGTAACTTGTTTGGAAGCATCCTTACGTAGTGTAGATTCAAGTTTGTTCAAATTATGATCCCAAGGGGTAAGGTTTAGCCACAATGGGGGAAGGGGGTCGAATTTTTACATAGGAAGATGTAAAGAAAAATGTTTGATCTCTTTGAAAAGCATTCAGTCAAAAAAGCTGAAACTTGTGCGAAAGCACAGGCTATGCAGTCTAGAGTTTGATCAGATCTGATCATGATTTGCTTGAGAAAAGTGGGGCCACAAAGGGGGGGGGGGGGGGGGGGGAGGTTACAATTCAGAGATAAATCTTCTCACAAATACAGAGGGTTCCACTTAATCTGATTATGGTTATTCGAATAATTCGGTTAATCTGATGTAATATCAAAACACCAAACCATTTCTTATATATCCCTTTATAATTTTTCCTGATAGTCTGATAGGAAAAAATGTCATTTTTGGTTAATCTGAAGGATTGTGACCGTGAAATAATGATTTCCCACCCTCTTACACCTGTATATTCCTTTGTTAATTGGTTGACACCCCTCTTGTGTACACAGTAACTCTTTACAGGGCATTAGTTACACTTCAACGCACACAGGGGGCTTCCTTCTTTGTAAGATGAAAGCTACCGACATCGATAGTTGTTCCGGATGACCGCACACAGGACTGACCTTACCTGTGTACACATTATTTACCTACTGTATGTGTTAATTTTAAGCAGGGCTTGCACCATTAAGAAGTTAATTAATCAGTTAAACATACATGTGATAAGTTGAAGACCTCAAAACTGTACATAAAACTGGAATTTGTGTGAAAAAACTGTACACTGCCCATCCAAAAACGGTACAAAAAACGGTACAAAATATCGCTTAAATTCTTTTGATAAAGCACCTTATTTCTAAACCAACAAATGTATATTGTCGAAAATGCCTTATTTTAAATGTTTTAATCAAGTTTTCTATGCTTTAAAATTTCATATTGTGTTTTATAATCACAATTTTTTCACGAATCATATGAATTGAGCAAGTATAGATGATAGTTTGTTCACCAACTTTATATAGTACAACGTGAGAGTCGATGTCTCCAATTTACATCTTGTTCATGAATGTATTACTGATATATACACCAGCAATGTAAATAACAGCAGCAAATGCAACCTTACATAAATTTCTGCACATAAAAAATCCTTTATTTCAGCGTAAGCATGATAATAAACACGTTTATTCATCGTATACATTACGTACGGAGAGCTGGTTCAGATTCATGTACATTTCTAAAGTTGGCTAAAAGTTTTTCGATCAAGTTACGAAATATTTTAAAATAGTTATAATTAAATACCCCTTTTAAAAACAAAGCTACCTATTAGAGCATTTTGATACAGATGATTATCCCAATTGGCAGTTCACACCTTCACACGCGACGGTGTGTGTACACTACACAAGTATTGGTAGGTCACGTGTCAAACACAGGTGATGTTTTCCAGTGTCTCGAGAATGAGAGGAAAATGGCGGCATTTAGTGAGAAATTAAAATAACTGTACAAATTTTCATATTCCGTGAGTTTTGGTGTCCCGCCGGTACACAGTGAATGGGGTTGATAAAATGGTACATTTGGCGTACCGCCGGTACATATCACATGTATGGTTAAACATGGAATTTCTGAATCTATTTTAATGATTTGCTTTAGAACATGAACATCGGACATAGAGGAAATTCTGATTACTTTCAATTTCTTTCAGGATAGAAAACTTAGAGAAAATGAAATTCAAGTAAACATTATTATGCATCATTAAGTATTTAAGAGCATTTTCTATATCAGAAAAAAAGAATTCAAATAAATTTTCCAGGTGAAAAGAAGGGCTTTTCAGAAATTAGCCATTTCCTCTTATTACTTCCTGTCAAAATGGCGGCCACTTTGAAACCATCGTAAAGAGAAACATTTTTTTTTTAGCATTTACAAACAAAATAAAGACTAAAATGCTATTTCATTGCTTATGCAAGGTAAATAATTTCATTTCAAACTATTGACATACAGATTATATCTGTTCATTGATAAGTTATGTCTTGAAACAAGTTATATTTTATTTTATACCAAAATCAAAGACCACAAAAACGCTAAATCGGTTAATCTAATAATCGGTTAATCTGATAATTTTTCTCTGACAGACTATCAGATTAAGCGAAACCCTCTGTACTAAAACAACAAAAGGAGCTTTATATATTTACCATAGAAATATATGCTTATATATCGGAAGATTTTTTTAACTTTTTGTGCAAGATCTACTGTTTTTAATTGTCAAAATATTTTGAATTTGATACTGTAAAGCTGATTTGATTGGCTATTGTTGCTCATGTGAGCGATGTGGCCCCTGGGCCTCTTGTTTTTTTATAATGCCATATGATATTGTGTTGTATGATCTTGTGTTATATAATATTGTTGTATCATGTGATATAATATTCTATTATATGATATAATATTGTATCATATGATATAATATTGTATCATATAATTTTTTTTTAATGAAATGATACTTTATCACATGTTTATCTCAATATACGGTGGATATCACTCATGGGATAAATTTGTCATATTCCTCTGTGTGTTCTTACGCCACGTGACGTGACGTGACGTCATAATTAAACATTACATAGCTTTAGGCAGATTATTGACGTAGAATGAAAAAGTAACATGATATTGTATCTTACGATATTGTATTATGTGATATGATACAATGTTGTATCATACTTTATTGTATCATATGATACAACATATATGATACAATATCATATTACATTAAATATTTTATTATATCATATGATTGTACATTATTGTTTCATATAATACAATATCGTATTTTATGATACAATATCATATCATATAATACAATACCATATAAACAGATAAAATATCATAATATATGATACAATATCAAATCATATAATACAATATTGTATAATATGATAAAGTATCATATAATATCATATCATACAATATCATTTTATCATTCAGTATCATATTAAATGATACAATATCATATTGTATCATGATATTATACAGTATTGTATTTTATGTTTTATCAAATGACACAATATTATATAGTATCATATGATACAATTTTGTATTGTATGGCAGTGTATTGATTAATATTGTATTGATATTATATGATATTGTGTTAAACCACACTACAGTATTCAATATTTTGATGTAAGAGATCATTAATAATAATATTATGATCAATTTAGTCTCATAAAGGTGAAGCCTCGTCTCGGTGAGCTCTGTAATATGTGATTACCTATGTTTATTGTTTACAATGCTTTAGAAATGCATTTCTAATGATTAACCAAAATTTAAGTGTCAGTCGTAGAGTTGTAAGCAAGATACAGAGCTCATAATTCATTGTTATGTAAACAAGGCTGACCTGTCCTATATTTGTTTACATTGGTTCAATATACCAGTAAAAGTTCTTTTTCAAGTGAAATTTCTGTCTTCTAATTTTTTTCAAGCAGAAATAAACAGTTGTTAGCATTTATCACATTCATTTTAGGTCTAAAACAGAATTTTCAGTTTAACGTTCAAAATGTAAACAAAGGCTTTGTTTACATAACACAGAATGAGTTGTGTATCTCGCTTAAAACTGGACAGCTGACACTTGAAGTTTGGTTGACTATTAGGAATGCCTGACTGAAGCCTTGTAAACATAAAAAATGGGAAAATAATTTTCGACCAAAATCATGACCATGCCCCTTTAAGCAAGTTCAAGGTCACTGGAAGGAAAAGTGTAAAATTTGTGTCCGGTCTATATCTTTCTTTTAGAGAAATGGATTGGAAGTTCATACTTCACACAATGATTGCTTATCACCAGAGAGTGTGTCATGATTTTGACCCAAGGTCATTTGGGCAAGTTCAAGGTCATTGGAAGAAAAAGTGCAAAAAATAGGTGTCTGCTCTATACCTATCTTGTGGAGAAACATTGGAAGTTCTTACTTCACACAATGATGAGGGTGTGTCATGATTTGACCTAACGTCATTTGGGCAGGTTCAAGGTCATTGGAAGAAAAAGTTCATTATTTGTGTTTGCAATATACCTTTCTTGTGGAGAGACATAGGAAGTCCTTACTTCACATAAAGATTGCTTATGACCTGAGGGTGTGTCATGAACTTGATATAGGGTCAGTTGTGCATGTTCAAGGTCATTATTAAAAAAAAATGCATAATTCCTGTCTAGGCCATATAGTCTAGTCAATATACAAAATGACCTCAAGAAAATTGCTACAAAAGGTTATATCATATACCTAGTAGTGTATCAGCCCTGATACTTGTGTTTTGGACTAGGTGAGACAGCTGTTTTGAGCTAGGGCTGTATCGCCCTTAGGGCTGAGATCACTCTGTCTCGCCCTGTAACTAAGGGGGTGTATCGCCCTCAAATTTTAAAGTAATTTATATAAAAATATGAGTTCATAAGGTCTAAAATTTTGAATAAAGTATATGTAATTAGTGGTTTTGTGTTTAATTCTACTTAATTATACCTATTTGATTAATTTTACTTACTTTAATTGCTAAAAAATGATTTTTAAAAATTCCGCCAAATGTAATGAGTATCTAAGTCAAGGGAGTTAACCCCGGTAACAATTGTGTATTTAATTTTGAACAAGAAAACGTGATCGTTATTTTAAAGACGAGATCCGTTAGCAGTGAAAGTAAACATGGGTGACTCAGGAAAGGATGTTGTTCTTGAAAATACTGGTCCTAGTGGAGATAATAATGCAGCCTATGGAAATTTTGAGGTCATTTCCCGCAAGTATCAAAGAAAGAGCAAAGAAAGAGACGTCAGAATTTGTAAAAAAAAAAAAAAAAACAACAACAACAACAGAAACAAAAACACCGCAAGAAAAACTGAAGGGAACGTTAAAATTCTTTACAACTGGTTAACAGAAGTCTGTACAGAAGCTAGAAAATTGTACGAAATTCCGCCACCTGAATTGAATATGTACGTTGCAAGGTTTTACCTGTCAGTAAGAAGACCGGACGGTTCCGAATACGAACCAGAGACTCTGAGAGGATATTTGGGGAGCTTCGCTCATCATCTTCGTGAAAATGGCTATCAGCACAACATTGTTGAATCACATTTGTTTTCTCATGCAAGGGAAGTCCTCATGTCAAAACGTAAACAGTTGAAGTCCCAGGGAAAAGGAAACAGAAAAGCGGAGCCCCTTGCACATGACGACTTTATTAAATTGAGAGAATCTAACCAGTTAGGATCAGGTAAGTCCCTGCAAATTATTGTTGTTTTGTTTTTGGGTTTATTATACATCAGTTCACTTTCTCCATCGCTGAAAAGCGTGTCGGAAGTTCATGAAAAAGAAAATAGACTGGTTCTCTTATATAGAAGTCCGATAACTCCAGAAAAATAAAATCTAGTTTTTAAGTCTAAAACGGGACAATTTTTTCCAGATTATATAAAGGAGTTTTAAATAATAATTGTTTTTTATTTGAATATTGTTTAGGCAACCCACGATCATTAATAAACACTCTCTATATCAACAACACCATGCATTTTGGGTTGAGAGGGCACCATGAGCATGAGCAAATGCTGTGGGCTGACATAGATTTGAAGGCAGACTCAACAGGCACAGAGTACCTTGAATTTAACGAAAGAGCGACCAAAACATGAAATGGAACTGGAGATATAAGACCATTTCCTCCAAAAATGTCATTCAAGGTAAACTTAATATTTGATACACTACTAGGTATATGATATATATAGAATAATGGTTTATAGTTCAGCATTATGCTTCAAATTAAAAGTGTAAATTTTTAAGTAATTAAAATTCTTTTTATATAATACAGATGATCCGCTGTGTCCTGTCAAAATCTACAAAGAGTACCTAAGAAGGAGACCACAGGATACATTGACACCAGAGAGTCACTTTTGTTTAGCTGTCAAACAGAACCCGGATGATGTGTGGTTCAAAAGACAACCCATGGGCAAAAACAGTACAGTAAAACTCGGTTATAGTAGTCCTAAGGACCAATGGGATTACTTCGTTATATCCGTAATTCGTTATATCCTTATAACGAATTTGTAATAATATCTATAGCGAATTCACTATATATATATACATGTTTTCTTTCACCAGACAATAATTTTTGCTAATTGAGGCTTAAAATAAAAATACATTACTTTGATACCTTTAATAATCGGATTGTGAATTGAAAAAATTATATGAAAATAAATTCATTTAAACTATTTTGTGAAATAGTAGTGCAAACTTGTTTAAACTGTAAAGAAATTTGTTATAAAGGTGTTAAATTTCGTTATTATTCACCTCTACGGGACTCAAAATCAGTTCGCTATATCCGCGAATTCGCTATATCCGTGTTCGTACTAAACGAGTTTTACTGTATTGGGAGTATAGTAAAGAATATGACCACTGCAGGTAATGAAAACAATGAAATTGGTAAAAAAAAATTGTTTCATGTCGCATACAATTTAGATCAAAATAAAAAAACATTCTATTTTATTCTTTAATCTCCCTAAATTGTAGCTGGAATCAATGACAGAAGACTCACAAACCACAGCATACAGAAAACAACAGTGACCAATCTTCTTGAAGCAGGATTCCAGCCAACAGAAGTGATGCAAATCACTGGCCACAGAATGTATAATCCATAAATAACTACAGCCACCTGCCCATTAAGAAACAAAAGGTATTGTCTGCTGTCCTCTCAGAAACCTCAACAGTCCTGTCTGTGCAGTCTCATCTATCTGATGACTTAGAGGAGATGAGTGACGAATACCTTAGCCAAGCTGTTGAAGTCATCAAGTCAACCCATTTAGATCTAGCTGCAACCACAGTCGATGTCTTGCCAACAGCTACCATTGTAGATCTTCCATTCAGTTAAACAGCAATGGAACCATGACTCTTCAGTCCCAAGAGAAACACTGCTTCTCTCTCTTTCAAGGAGCCAACATCAGTGGAAATATCACTATCAAATTTCCTAAAGTTTAATTTCATCATGAATGCATATTTCCTGTCGATATCATTAAAGAATATGTATTTTACCTTTAAAAAAGTTTTTGGTTTTAGATATATGATATAAACAACATCACACTGTTGTTTTGATCTCGGCCCTGGTATCGGCCCTCGGATGGTTTCGGGCCGATACCAACTGCTCGGGCTGATACCAGGACCGAGATCAAAACAACAGTGTGATATTCTACATTTATTGCTTTAAGTTATAATACAATACAGTCTTAACAACATATTAAAAATATACAACAATATAATTTGCGGAAGAAGTTGAAAAAGGGATCTTTAATGTGACCACGAATCGTAAAATTTGAATTTCAATTTATGCTGCGATTCGTCCTCCATACACAGAAAATATGATGTCATGATGACACAAGTCAGTGACGTATCACTTCACAAGTCCCTGAGACGCTGTGAAAGCATGGTCATTGATATTAGTTAAGCGGCAATGATCATTCGTGTTACATAAGTACATTAAAATTGGGTTCTTAGGTAACTTATTTTTTATTCGCTGCATTGGGTAAAAATTTAATGACATAAATTCAGGCCAAGTAGGCGACTGGTTAAACTTGCGTATCAAAACAATCGCTCAGTGCCCAATTCTAGGTTTTCACCCGCATTTTAACAGTTCAATTCAATAATCTGAAATCAATTATTTTAAAGCAGATGCCAAAATAACAATTTCTTATTGAAGGGGAAATTGCCTTCATTTGTTTGAACAAATCATCTACGGTGAGCCATCTGTGACAATTTTATGCATTCTATACGCATATAAGGTAAACGGTACAAATCACAGGGCGAAAAACCATCTTTAAGCAAGTCCTTAAAGGTGGCTTAAAGGATATACAATCTTTAAGCCACCTTAAAGTCACCTTTAAGCAAGAGCTTATAGGTCCTTAATGTCCAAACTTCTTTAAGCCACTTTAAGCTGCCTTTAAGCATCTTTAAGTGGCATTTACGCTCCCTTTAAGTTATCTTTACATGTCTTTAAGTTCCCTTTAAGTCAACTTTGATCAAGCTGAACAGTTTCATATTAAATTCATTAATTAAATCAATAAATGCAAAAACTCATGTGTAGGGGTGGGAGGGGGTGATCCAAGTGATGATATACTTTAAAAGAAGGGGGGTGTTCCAGACGGTTTTAATTGTCAACACACACCATGCAGACACTGGTATCTACACCAAACTATTAACACTGCTCCAATGAACACTGATCGCCGTTAATTTTTTTTTTGGTTTCAAAATTATTGTAGCGGCGAGTGCAGTCCCTCTCTCTAAATCTGTGCATGAATTATATTAAAGTATGTTTGTTTCCTTTTACTTTTATAAACTAATCGGTGAAAGAAAGAGCTCTCTCTCTCTCTCTCTCTCTCTCTCTCTCTCCTTAGTAATTAATATTTAATATTTGACTAAATTATACTTAGTCGAAAACCTTCGATTGTTTGACTGTTAATTAGCACAAGATTTTAAATTCATAATTTTCATTGAACCGGATTCAAAATTCATTAATACGAATCTACATCAATTCGATTTTATTAGGGCTTTCGACTTTCGGTCGAAAAGACCTATTGTTATTGTCTTTTTGAGGCGCATCGCTATCAGCGATGTAGCCTCATTGCTGTCGGCTCACTTCTCTCGGCTTATATATAAGCGGCGTCATAGAACTCAAGCATCAGTGCACCAATAAATATATAGTGCCGTTCTGATTGTTACGTATTTTCAATCAGAAACATATATTCAGTGTACGTTTTAAAAATATCAACAAATCATTACATCAGATATCTCCTTTACACATTGAAAAAACATCAACATCAATGAGAGAACAAAACAAATATTAATATGCAGATGAGCCTGCAATGCGATGTACGTATGATAGAGACAGAGGATCAGTCAACCGATGAGATAATTTGCATAACAACAGTTCGTACTTCAATTTAAAAGCGTTGACGTTAATTGTTTGAATATCGGAGGTAAACAAATGTAATAATTTCGTATATAAAATATTTATATTAAAATGAGAGTAAGTGGCTGTCTTCCTATAGCTAGGAACAGATTTCGTATTTTTTCACTTGATAAAACGAATAAGACGATGTCCAACTGAATGAGAAAAAGCGTGCCACCTTTCGGAGCTACCTTGCATAATTGGCATGGTGCATAAAAAGGGTATTTAATTCAAATAAGTGAAAAATATGCATTATTTATTGAAAGAATGATTAATAATAAGACAATACTGAAGTATGGTCAAAAACCTCGGCCACATTCGAACTTTGCATTTGTGGTTTACAAGCCTGATACTTTAACCACTCATCAAGGAAGATAGTCAAACACTCAGTTGTCTCATGCCGCCATAAAAATGCTTGTGGTGATGTTTTTAGCTACCTTCAATGCGATGCGCCTCTCAGGCCATCAGTCCTTTGATTTTATTATTATTATTATTTTTCTCGACAGATTTTTGTCAGCGATTTTTTAAAACCTGGAAGAAATATTGATATAACTTTGCAAAGGTCTTATAGCAAATCTCTCAATCTATGGAATGTCTTATTTTGAGCTTCCGGTTCCGTTACTTCCGGTTTTTACAAGGAAAATTGTAAAAATTAAATGAAACGCAATAATTTGTTTAGTTTTTGAGTTAGAACGTTCAACTTTTAGAATTAGATGCATCTTGTTTCGTTGTACAAAATTGTAAGCGTAGACAACTTTCTATATCTTACCGTTTTTGAGATTTAAAGTCCTAAACTTTAGAAAAAGGGGGGATGAAAAAACAAAAAAATTCAAATGACCTTTAAAAAATTATTTAAAGCGTAAACATTATTAAGATAGAAGTAATTAACCTACATTCCGAGTTTCATTAAATTATATTGACTACTTCCGGTTTTAAAGGTCATTGAAAATCGCTATGGGAGTTTCAATGTTAAAAAAAAATCACGCGTCGTTCGTTTTCTCAAAAGGGTTTCAAGTATATGTTACAAGATTTCATCTGTATAATAAGTCACACAATCTGCAGACCGGAAAAGGTTTTGGGTAGACAATTCGTAAAAATAAGGGGTATGTAGGGACCAACGTTGAAAACAGCCCTTTAGCTGTAACTTTTTTATTTTTCATCCGATTTTGAAAATCTTTTCAGTCTATTGTTTGCAATAAAGAGTACAATTTAAAAACTATGGTCCGAGGGGTCACTTTTTGACTCCTTACAGGGGTTTTAAGGGTCTAAAGATCACAACTTTTAAACCTCAAAAAAAAAAAAATTCAAAAGAGTTATCTCGCTTTGCACAAAGAATGCAAAGCATAAATACTCTCAGCATGCCAAATCTTTTGACTGAGGAATAAATAATTACTTTTATATGAATTTTTGAAAATATTTATAAAGAAATTACAAGTATAGCTACTTGTAAAGCTCTGGAGTTATCTCTCTTTGTACACTGCACTTCTCATAAGTGTACATTATCGCAAAAGGTTAAACCAAGGCGTTAAAAAAAATTGGGATATCAATAAAAAATGATTTTTTCTGACATTTTAAATAAAAGGGATTATAGAGGGGTTGTCGAAAAGCCCTTACTTTTTGTTGAAGACAAAAAAAGTTCTAGTTTAGAATTTGTTTTCGTAAAAGAACTTGCATTCACACAAACTAACTACGATAATGGGTTTATTTCTTTTTTTGAAGTTTATCCGGTTATTAAACAAAATAAAAAATGAATGCATAATACATGATTTAATTTAATAATCAATTTAAGATAATTATATATTTATTGAAATTTTAATAATTCTAGATCTGCTATACAAGTAGATGCATGTTAAAGATGAAAAGACTCTCAACTGCCTTTGTTATTTGGGGCGGGATATTGCTGCTTTGTCTAGACATGGTTTAATTCGTTTGTGTATATCTAAATAATTAAAGTCTATTGTTTGTTGAACTTGAGAAAACCCCTTGAACTAACACAGAATATACAAGATATACACAACAGGTGTGTCTTGTGTCCAGGTGCACGTCAGGTTCCTAAAAGTGTTGAAATCTTAGTATGTATGTGTATACGATAAGTCCATTGAATTAAAGTTTTATTTACATTTGTAATAAATTCTCAAAATATTATTTCCTCACCCTGGGTTTTTAAAAATATAACGTCTACAAATCAAAGATACATGTGTATGAGAGTAAAATTTAAAGGCTAATTAATTACAATAATCATAAATGGGGGTTAATTATTTAAATATATTTATAAGGAGTAATATAATCACATACCAGGCCCGGTACATCATATGTACGTGTTATATGTATACATCATTTGCAATTGCCACATGCTGAAAATAGTACATCACTAGTAATTGGTGATATTGTTTGTTATAGAATTGATAGTTTAAAAATAATGTATACAATTAAATATTTAAACATATATCATTTAGTATGTTATTCTAGATCTGCTGTAAATGTATATTATCAACATTATTAAAACTATACATGCTGGGACGGTGCCGTGATCATGAAAACCGGTAAATTGCGCAGAACTATTACCTTTATAGTTTCAATGCATTTAAAAAAAATAAGTTTCATCTTCTTCCTTGCATTTTTAGGTCACCTGAGTAAACTCAGGTGACCTATTGCTATCTGTTTTCGTCTGTCGTCGTGCGTTAACAATTTACATTTTTAACTTCTTCTTCTTTTGGGGTCAAATATGCAAAAAACAGCCAAATTTTCAAAAATCTTCTTCTCTGCTCCCACACATGTGAGGAAAAAACTGATTGCATGGTTATGATGTCCATGAAGCCCTCTACCAAAATTGTGAAATTTATGGTCTCTGGGTCAGGGGTTCAGGCTCTAGGGTGGGGCCAATATGGCCATATAGTAAAAATGTATTAAATCTTCGAAAATCTTCTTCTCTACTCCCATAGATATTTGTTAAAAACTAAATGCATGGATATGATGTCCATGAAGTCTTCTACCTAAATTTTGAAATTCATGACCCCTGGGACAGGGGTTTAGGCCCTAGGGTGGGGCCAATTAGCCATATAGTAAAAATGTATTAAATCTTAAAAATCTTTACTCCCACACATGTGGGCAAAAAACTGAATGCATGGTTATGAACTCCTCTACCTAAATTGTGAAATTCATGACCCCTAAGTCAGCTAGGGTTCAGGACCTAGCATTTGGAGAGCATTTGGAAAGAGTTGAAAGGGGGGGGGGGGGGGGCAGTTAATGGAGTTATTTTCCCTTGCTTCTTCCTAATGGAGTTATCTTCCTTAGCTTGTTCATATTTAGTAATTAATCATTGAATATAGAAAAATAATGAAGCTGTCCATCAAAGTTATTGATAAGATATTGTGAAAGCATTTGAAAAGAGTTCAGGGAAGAGGATTATAACAGTTAATGGAGTTATCTTCCCTTGCTTCTTCATAATGGAGTTATCTTCCTTGGCTTGTTCATATTTAGTAATAAATCATTAAATAGAATGTAATTAAGAAGTTGTATGATCAAAATAGTTATGCAAGTATTTTTATCATTTGAAACAAAAACAGTTTTTAAATTTTTTAACATAAACAAATAGACTTGTTAATAGTAAAGTAATAAGTAGTATACAAGCCACCTTGTTTTAGTTTATCTATGAAAACATAAAACATAAAACCTATTTTGTAAGTTAACATATGTGGGATAAATAAATTGAATGGAATCTGGGCACCTCTTCTATAGTATGTCATACACTCTGTGAAGAGCTTCAAGTCTTGTGCCAAACTATAGGGTTAAGAGTCCTTTCCAAAAGATTTCAGGCAGGGAGGTGGATGTCATTACATTATGATAATCTTCTAATCCATTATGAAACTCTATTAAATGCATTTATGAGACTCCTCGACAATTTTGTGTATGGGCTATGGTACTCAGGTGACCGTTAAGGCCACTTGGCCTCTTGTATAGTTATGAATTAGGTGAACGTATATTTATCTAACCGATTTAAATTTATTAAACTTAGTACTTAGTCTAGTAAGCCGAACAGTTTCCAATCAGGTATAATATATATTTTGTTCACTGAAGACCAAGCACCGTAATTCATTCTAAATACATGCATGCATGTAATTAGGTATAATTGATTGTTACAAACTGAATGGAAGTAAAAATCTTTTCAAGTAAAAAATAAACACATTACCGGTACGTTAATTCAGTAGCCAATGATTTATAGTATATAAACATCCAATCAGATATGAAGTTTCTGTGGCGCAATGGAAGTGAGCTGGTGCTAGTAAGCTTGGACACGTGGGTTCTCTCCGGGTACTCCGGCTTCTTCCCACACAAATGACCCCCTCGCGCTAACATCAGTGCCAACGAGAGATATTAATATAAGTTGTAGAACTTGTTTATCAATCGTTGTAAAATAAATAAAGTTCAGTTGTAGTTGTCAGTTGCTAGTAAGCAAAGGGTCCCGGGATCGATACCCGTCTTGGGCGTCTTTTAAATTTTTTTTTCCACTTTTTATTTTTGAGGGAAAAACCGTTTTTAATACTTTTTAGCTCACCTGAGCTGAAAGCTCAAGTGAGCTATTCTGATCACATTTTGTCTGTCATCCGTCTGTCCATCTGTCTGTCTGTCTGTCCGTCCGTCCGTCCGTCTGTAAACTTTTCACATTTTCAACATCTTCTCAAGAACCACTGGGCCAATTTCAACCAAATTTGGCACAAAGCATCCTTAGCCTAAGGGAATTCAAAGTTGTGAAAATTAAGGACCAAGCCCTTTTACAAGGGGAGATAATTAGGAATTAATGAAAATTTTCGAGAAATTTTCAAAAATCTTCTTCTCAAGAACCATTTGGCCAGGAAAGCTGAAACTTGAGTGAAAGCATCCCCAGGTAGTGTAGATTCAAAGTTGTGAAAATCATGACCCCGGGGGATAGGATGGGGCCACAATGGGGGGGGTCGACTTTTTGCATAGGAATATATAGAGTTAATCTTCAAAAATCTTCTTCTCAAAAACCGTTAGGCCAGGAAAGCTGAAACTTATGTGGAAGCATCCTCAGGTAGTGTAGATTCA
>WFKH01004874.1:62282-74983 GCA_016163765.1 Magallana hongkongensis
TAGAGTAAATCTTTAAAAATCTTCTTCTCAGAAACTAATCAGCCAGGTGATTATTTAATATTGTTTAGACTTTGGCCTCTGGATGATTCCTGGACGATTGGGTCTCACAAGGGGTTCAGAGTTTAATGTAGGTTTATATCCCATATATAAACAATTGTGTAGGATCTTTTTGAGAGCTGCAATGCTCAACATGTGATACTATAAAATCATCCTGTTAGAAAAGGGACTAATGATATTAAACATAAGAATATCCAGTGGAAAAAAATTGATTTTTATTTATACAGGATCTTCATGTATTATACTACATTGTCCAGATAGTTTGTATTATGACTCCATTAAGCTTATTGTTCCTCAGGTGAGCGATGTGGCCCGTGGGCCTCTTGTTCTGCCTTAAATCAATGAAACTTGCGACAAAATATACATTATTTACTTAACTACCGTACATGTTCATGTAGATGTAGAATCAATTTCTCTTGTTAAAATCGCTGCGTTGTGTTTCTAGACATGCTTTCATTTCTTTCTGTATATCTAATTAAAATCCATTGTTTGTTAAACCTCAGAAAAACCCTGGAGCTAACACAGAACATGCAAGATATACACAACAGGTGCTTTATGTCCAGACGCAGGACTATGCTTTTTTTAAATAAAAACTTTGCATATAGGTTAGATATATTTGTCCATTGATCACAATTGATAAAATTGTCATAGAGTTAATACATTTTGTTGGTAAATTAAGCCCAATATTGAATAAAGACTATTATTATTTTTTTTAAATGGCTTAAAGGGGGCTTAAAGGTGGCTTAAAGAAGTTTGGACTTTAAGGACCTATAAGTTGTCTTTAAAGGTGGCTTAAAGGTAGCTTAAAGATAGTCTTTAAGCTGCCTTTAAGCACCTTTAAGCCATCTTTACGCTTTCTTTAAGCCCTTTTAAGCCACCTTTAAGCAGCACAAATAGCTTAAAGGTGGCTTAAAGGTCGTCTTTAAGCTACCTTTAAGCACCTTTAAGCTATCTTTAAGGAGAACTTAAAGATGGTTATTCATCCTGTGAGGCAGTTTTCTAAGGCAGTTTTTAAAATTCGGTTTCAGTTTATAATTTTTTGATCCTATTATTTAAAATTTATGCATATAAATGGATAAAACAATTTTTAAAAAATAATATTCTACGATGCACATGATTTAAAAACTCAAAAGACAATGAATTGAATGAATATAGAAATGGATTTGTGTGTTTTCTGCAAGAAAGATCTAGGTACAGGGAAAAATATTGAATTACGTGAAAAGGGAAGCATTGGTGTTAACAATGCAAGGTCTGAAAGAGGTGATTCTATATATCTACTAGGGCTGGACAGGTCGTTCATGAGGAATGTCGATGCACTTATGTCAATCCCATAGTTATAAAAAGTTTGAAAATTACTTAGATCAGAAATACAATTTAATTTTAAAGAAGACTGTCTATTTTGCGGAAAACCGGTAAATGATAATGCAAAACGAAAAAAACATGGTGTACACTCAGTTCAAACGACTTAGTTTCAATCAGCTTTAGAACAGATTTGCAAGGAAAGAAAGGACGAATGGGCAGTCGAAGTTAAATGTAGGATAGAATTTGCTAGCATGCGGCTGATGCCGTTTATCACAGTGCCTGTAGTGGTAATTTTTGATCAGGGAAAAGAGTGCCAGAGGTGTTTTCAAAACGTAAAGAAAATGCATCTTATTCACGAGGTCGACCAAATATAGCCACACATTGTTCTTACAAGTGACAAAATACTTGGAAGAAAAATAACGACGAACAGACAACAATCAAAGATCTAGTAGACCACATGAAAAGTCTTTCAGGAGATGAGCCATATTCCAATCAACATATGAAAATAAAATTGAAGGAGCATTATGGTAATTCAATCAAAATAACTGAATTAAATGGCAAAGAAAATGTAGTTACATTTCGTCAGAATGCCGCAACCCAACTGCATAATTTCTATAAGGAATCAGTTCTCAAGTCTGACAAAGAGAATAAAAGGTTTCTGATTAAAACAGCAGCAACACTGATCAAGAATGATTTACGAAACATACCGGTAGATAAAGCATTTTATCCAAGTGTTCAGGATATTCTGTCAAAAGAGGGTCATTTACCAGATAGTTTATCATCATTTCTGAAAGCAGTAACTTCTGAGAATGTCTCATCTACCAAAGTTAATTCAATTGGACAAGCTCTCATACAAGCCACAAGACCAAGAGTAGTGATAGAACCTCTTCAAATTGGACCTGCAGTGCAACTGCATCGTATGTTTGGATCCAGGTTTTTAATAGATACCCAAAACAGCATGGGGTTTTGTTCATCATACTCTGAAGTCAAGAAATTCGAATTATCTGCTGTCATTTCATCAAAGCAAAAACATGCCCTTTAGACGAATCACATTGTCTACAGTTTGTAGCAGATAATGTAGACCATAACATCAACACCATTGATGGAAATAACACCTTTCATGGTATGGGGATTATATCTTGTTTGTCTCCCCGGTTAGAGAAAAACCCTGTACGCATTCAACAACTGAGACTTAATTGCATCTGGCCATATCAACTTATTTTACTTCAGTGTGGAAAAACACAAGAAGTTCAGGCAACTTAAATTCCAAGAGCTGAGACCTCTTAAAAGCATGAACTTTTCTTGGAAGATCGACAAGTTGAGAAATGTTCTATGGCCTTTAAGATCACCTCTGCCTGGTTGGTATGGGATGATGCAAATGGTTCAAGACGGCAATAATCAAGGTGTTTCAGATATAAATTTTTTGCCCATGATTGATTTGAACCCAAGTGATTTGAATTGCATCTTTTCAATGTTGATGTTTGTTTCTAAAGAAGCTTCATGATAGAATTGAACTCCAATCATAACGTTTGATCAACCCTTATATATTGGAAAGCAGTTATGATGACAAGTAGTGAGGAATGTAGCAACGTTGTTGTGTGTCTGGGAGCTTTCCACGCAGAGATGAGTTTTATTGGCAGCATCGGTAGAATTATGTCAGGCTCTGGGCTTAGAGAAATACTAGAACTCGTATATGCCCTAAACGCTGTCAGTCATATGTTAAGGGGGAAGGCAGTTTCCGTGCAGTTCGAGCAATGATGCTTTTAGACACTGCACTACAATGCACGCTTAACAAACATATATTTGGTATGAATCAGTGTGATGAAGTTGAAAGTGACTTTGAGGAGGCAAATTCCATTTTGGACAAAGCAGATGAGTTACACAGTTATCTGTGTTCGAAAGACATTTCTGTTAAGCAGGCTATTGATGATCCTGTTGCATGGGAGAAGTGCATTGGAGATAAAACAAATAAAATCAAACAATCTTGAACAGCAAAATTATGGCTTTTATTTAGTGAGATGGTTGCCATTTTGAAACTCTTCTTGGTTGCAGAAAAGACAGGGGATTGGCAGCTTCATCTTTCCACATTGCAGGAGATGTTGCCATATTATGCAGCTGCAGGTCACAATCTGTATGCTAAATCTGTGTATTTGTATCTATCTCAAATGCAGAACCTAGACAAAGTCCACCCAGAGGTATATAACCATTTCATGAAGGGAAACCATGTTTTACATAGAACTGATTGGTATTGGTCAGGTTTGTCTACTGATTTGAATATAGAGCAGGTATTGATGAGAAGTGTGAAATCTACAGGCGGATTAACATGTGGAAGAGGAATGGGGGAAGCTCGGAGGGCGCAATGGCTTTTGTCTATGCCAGCATTAGCAGAATACAATCAGGCGATGCAAACATTTACTGACACAGGATACCAAACAAGTGACTAGCATGTAGATTTGTCCAGATCAAGAATGGAAAAAGACAACAAAGATGTCAATGTATTGCGTGACTTCTTGAAAGATAGGGACCCATTTGACTTACATGACAAGACTTTGCGTAACATTGAAACCGGAATGATTGCAGACAACGACACAAATGCAGATGCTGCAAAGAGTATAGGCAAAAAAATTATAGTCTATGACTGGACAATTGGACTCAAAAATTTCATTCAGAAAGAAAGATCAAGTGGTTCCTCTTGATATAAAACGAACATTGAACACTAATGTCACACAATTCTCACAAATTGATCCTCAGCTCATGTTTCAGAGGTTGACAGCTGTTATATCAGAAACACTAAACACAACAGCTGAGTTGTTTCAATATGAACTTTCAAGCTTTCTGTCATCAATTTTTAAATCAAATGGTCTTTTAAAGCAGGTAGCATATAAAGCCATGCTTGGTGAAGGTATATGGAGTACAGGTGACTGCCATGCTGAAGAACTTCCCACATTACAAATCTATTAAATGTAATCGATGGAGGATCTCTACTGCATCGAATACCATGGTCCAAAGGCGAGACATTTTCCCAGATTTGCTCAAAATATGTTGATCATGTCAAAAGGCGCTTTCAAAATCCCATCATTGTGATGGATGGTTACATTGATACGTCAACTAAAGATATGACTCACATGAGGCACAGCAAAGGAATTCAAACAAACGAAAACTCTTACTGTGAATAAAGAAGGAAACTTTTCTTCTGAATGTATCAAATAAGCAATGCTTTGCTGAACTCCTTCTACGAAAACTACAGGAGAGCAATATTTAAGCTATACAAAGTGAGGGTGATGCAGATTTGTTGATATGTCAGACAGCTGTTAATAAGGCAGACAATTACACAGTGGCTGTAGATGGAGAAGACACTGATTTGCTGGTTCCGTGTGCCATTATGCAAAAGAAGGCAGACAAATTTTTTTCACCACTGACAAACAAACGTCAGTGTAAAACCACAGAGTTTGGGGTATATCAAAAACAAAGTCAGTTCTTGGAAGTGATAGTTGTCGTCAACTTGTGTTTATTCATGCTTTAACAGGGTGTGACACAACTAGTCGTTTGCATGGCATTGCAAAACCTGCTGCCTTGAAAAAAATAAAGACTGACATTTATCTAAAATTACAAGGAGTTGTATTTTTGCAAGAAAATTCTAGCAAAGAAGATATATAAAGGCTGGAGAGGAAGCATTAGTCAACTTGTATGGTGGAGTACCTCTAGAGGGTTTAGACTTCCCAGATGGAGAAAGTTCACGACAAAAACAATGGCATCTAAAAGGAATGCTGTGGTCCTAGTGCAGTCACTTCCACCAACTTCTGATGCTGCCATATTTCATTAATTGCGAGTTTACTTACAGTGTCAGTACTGGAAAGGCAAAACAGTGGCAGATCTTGATCCTACAGAATGGGGTTGGACTCTTTTAAAAACTGGCAAACTTCTACCTATTGAAATGTCTAAACAACCTGCACCCGACTTCCTATTGAAAATCATCCACTGTGCAATTGTAAAACCAACTGCGACAATAAGAAATGTAGCTGTCGAAAGAATGGCATAGCATGTTCAGGTGGATGTGGAGAATGTAGAAGAATCAACTGTTCCAATTCAAGAAATAGTCCAGAATCTGATGACGAGAGTGAAAACGAAATCTAAAGTTAGAAATCTGTTAAATTCCTTTACAATAAAAGGATGTTAATTCCATTTCCATTTTATTCTTCATGGTTGTGATGTAAACAATTTGCATCAATTGTACATATCCAATCTTGTTATCAGCTTATATAATAAATTGATACCAGTTGATTTGATTTGGTTATTAAATATTTCTTTATTACCATGATTATAAAAAAAATAAATGAAAAAAAAATAAAAAAGAATCGCCACAAATTTGTCCAATCTTTCATGTTATGTCATTATTTCAATTGTACAAATACTATTCTGTAATTTGGAGTGAGGAAAAGTTGTTACTTATTGATTTGATGTTGTTTTTAATTTTCTCCCTCATTTCCACAATTTTTTAATAACAATACCTAAGAAAGCAATGTTTGACCCAAAAGACTCTTAATTATTTCTTGTGAAATTGTTTTACATGTATTAATCTCCACAATGTGGTATCAATCCGAGGACCCTTGGATCTGAAGGAGTGAGTGTAACCCGTATGCTATGTCGCTTGTTACTTTGGATAAGGTAAAAAAAATGTGTAGTTATGTAGTCAGTTTGGATGATGATAGAAAGAAGAGAGCAGATGGCGATCCAGCGTTCCATCCATCTTTGATACCCAACATTGAGATGCGTAATGAATAAATAGGCACTTAGCTATTGGTTAAGATGACAGTATTTGTTTATCAGTTGATAAAGAAAAATCAGTGCTGCTTATAAACAATGTGGCCAGATAGCGTTGACTAAGAAATAAACAGGCCATGTCAAACTCTTGTCGCGAGCGGCTATTTGAAGATGTTGGAAGGCCACGTTGGATTAACTGATGCGCATTCTCCTGTTGATTTGAATTGCATGTGCTCAGAAATCGGTTAATTACCATGCATTTGTGGATTACAGGAATGGAAAGTCTGAAATGAATTAAGGCCAGTCATGTATTTCAGCCAAGTCGGAAAAAACGAACTGAGAGAAAAATTGTAAACTATATTCAAATAAAACGGGGTCTGGGAAGGAAGAGTTATCCTTCGTGTAACTTCACAAAGCACCATCACAGGTTGCTGATAAAAATGCAAATACAGATTTTCAGTGAAAGTTGGGCATGAATTTATTAGATACAGAAGTTTGGTTTCTCGGTAGGAGGGTTTGATGCCGCTGATGTGGATAACACAGTCAGAGTTTCAGACTTTGTAAAAAAAATTTGACAAACGGTTGTAACACTTTGCCAGATGTTATTTTAAAAAGAAATCAGGAATTACAAGGTCAAATATCAAGGGTCAAGGTCATATAAGGATTCAGTCCTTGTACAAACAAAGGGAGGGGGGGGTCTGTAATTGTGAATCTGATACAGTCAAAACTGCCGAAGCGGTCACCCCTATTAAGCAGTCACTTTCATATGCGGTCATTTTATTTCCTCCCGATGAAAAATCCTATATAATTCCACTCTAAAGAGCGGTCACCTGTCTAACGCGGTCAGCGGTCAGCGGTCATCGTATTTTGATCCGAAACTGTACAGTTGACATGCATTAGGCGGCCATTTTGATCTGTCACATGATTTACACCCGGGGATTTTAAACATGGCTTCCGAATATCGGTAATAAATGTTAACAATAATTATACGCCTGAAGCGAGAGAAACCAAATTAATCGATGTATTTATAATACATAACTGGCAGATCAGATAGGAAAGGGAATCAAGTGAATTGTTCAAACATGTATGAACAATGTTTGTTTTATAAACATGAATGAAATAGGTGTCAAAAATGTCCGTGGCGAGGCAAGAGAAAATTGCTCGATTTATTACCGTCCGGTAATATGATTTTGAGTTCAGATATGGCCGGTTAAAAAATAAATTGTTCATTTGTATTAACAGTGTTTGTTTTCTAAATATGCGGTACTCATGAAAATAGTTAGTGTTATTATTGTGAAAATGTCAGTGACAAGGCTTTACCACGTAATTGGCTTAATGACTTTTTTCAATAATTAAAAAAAAAAAAATAAACAATTGCATGCACAATGCATTGTTATGAAGTTGTACTTATTTATAAATAAAATAGATACTATAAAAAACACCAACTCAATTACTTTATCTTTCATTTTGATACATCATGCTAAATATTAAGTATATAATTAAAATAAAATCCAATAATTATTTTAATAAGGTATAAAATGTTGGCAAATCATTAGCCTCTATTCAAAGGTCACCTCTGTTAAGAGGTCACTTTGGGTGCCTCCCGCAGGTGACTGCTTAATACAAGTTTGACTGTATATGTTGCAGATTCTTATAGCTTATCAGTTCTAAGACGTCAAAGGTCAAGGTCAAACTCATTGCAAGATGTTTTGTGTCTCTACACATTATCGTTTTCATATTTTTGTTTTTTCATGAAATTTTAAAAAAAGCTAAGGACAGTAGTTCTCACTGTTGAAGACGGAAGACCCTAAAAATAAACAGAACAAAATCTATAGGCCTTTATTACACTGTGGTGTAAAGACCTAATAATAGAAAACATAAGAAATACAAAAGATCTTTCACCTGAAGGTTGAAAGACCTAAAAACATAAAGAAATCAAGACGTCTTTCACCTGAAAGGTGGAAAGACCTAATAAGAAGAATAAAAAACATAAAGAAATCAAGAGGTGTTTCACCTAAGTGGAAAGATCTAATAAGTATTTATCCACTCACAATGCAATATATTTTTTTTCAATGATAAATTCTTAAGAGTTAATAAGAACATCAAAGACAGCCATGGTTTAGATGAAGCATGTGTTTATGCTCATATGGTACATGGCTCCTATTCAATCTCTGTTATGGAATCCCGTCATCAGCTTTTTTAATAAACATTTCAGGTATAGGAAGGACTGACCAAAGCAAAGGAGATTGCATTGATGGGAAATCCGTTAATAACTGTTGGTTTTCATTGTCAACAGTGATTCCAGAAGTTTCTTCAGAAAATTTGACTATATCTTATGAAGATGGCACAGTAAGTTCTAAGCGTATCATTCATGTTATTAATTTTTAGGGTCACATTTTGAGATGAAATTTTTCGATTTTATATTTCCATTTTAAATTCTTAGCTAAGTGATTTCCAATTCTCTTCAAAAGAATTTTATCCCCTCCCGCAACTTGTTGTGAAGGGGATCTGGCATCGCTGCTGTGCGTGTGTGTGTATGTATGTACATATGTTCAGCTTATGGGCAAAATTCGAAGAAAACTCTCACTTGAATATTTATCAAACTTGGAAAATGGAATCCTAAAACTTGTGAAATGTAGGGAAAACCCTTTTTGAAACTCATTAAGCAAAGAGTTTGCATGGGTACTTTGCACAAGAGCCCCTGAAGTTATAATCATAACATTTCAAAGTCGATAGAAGCTGAAAGGTCATTGATGCTTGTGATGACATATATGAGAGTCAGAGTTCAGCATTGGCTGAGCCCCATTGGGTGGATATATACTTGGACATTTTCAATCTAATTGCCTGTCATACTCAATCCATTTTTTCTGAAGGACTACAATTTGCCCCAAATGTATAGTCTGCATGTACTTTAGAATGCCCTGGGCGTCATTTGGATGCTTTGTAAGGTTGATACTGGCGAATATCAAGAATGCATCGTTCTATGATTGAATTGAAGTGATTTTGTTTTGACTGCCCTCATGTAAATTTTTTGCTGCAACATATGTGAATTTTTTACCGAGTTTGTTCCAAATATTTTCTGAAATTTTCTGATTTTTAGCTCACTGAGATAAAGTCGGGGGAGCTTATGCTAATACACTCGGTGTCGGCGTCCCAACCTTGTTAAAGTTTTTGGAGCAGGTCCTGTATTTAAGTTATTACTTGTCCTTTCTCCACCAAACTTGCATGGATGATGCATCTGGACCTATTTATGGACCTGAAAGACTTGAAAGTTGAATCTGGGCCATAGATTTTAGATGCTGGAGGAGGTTAAGGTTTTTGGAGCAGGTGCCTTTGATGACCATATCTAAGTTATTACTGGTCCTAACTTCAACAAATTGCATGGCTGGTGCATCTTGTGATACTGATGCACTCCACAGCCTTGGATGCTGAGTCTGAGTCATAGGTTTTCTGATACTGGATGAGGTTAAGGTTTTTGGAGCTGGTTATATTTTTTGGAGCAGGTGCCCTTTGATGACTATATCTAAGTTATTATTGGTCCTAACTTCAGCAAACTTGCATGGCAGGTGCATCTTGTAATACTGATGCACTCCACAGGCTTGGATGCTGAATCTGAGCCATAAGCTTCGGATGCTGGAGGAGGTTAAGATTTTTGGAGCTGGTCACATGTTTATGTAAAAAGTAGTTCTTATTCAAACTTGCATGGTTGATTTAACTATGTAATAAATCACAGAGGTAGCTTTAGATACTGAGAGTGATCTTGATTATCTAGATGCTTTGGCAGGTTTAAAATTTTAGGACAACTTAAATTGTGTAAGGGTCTTGGAGCTGCGGTTACAAAATGAAGTAAATTTTGTTCATACCTAGTCAGACTTAAACAATTAATGTATGAGTGTGTAAATAGAGATAGCTTCAGATACAAAGCTTGATCTTAATTATCTTGATGCTGGAGCAGGTTTAAGTTTTTAGAGTTGTCAAATACAGGTTTGATTATTGGAAAAAAATTGTCTTTACTAACTTTCATTATACATTTTACTTTGGTTTTGAAACATAAGGCTAGCCCCAGATACAGAGCCTGATCTCCACCATCAAGGATGCTAAGAAAACCTTGTCCTACCTACCAAACCTGCTTGATAAATGTAATTGTTGATATATGATATATATTATCACAATTCCTATTCCTGTTTTGTGGAATCATATGATATAATACAATATCATATAATATGATATTGTATTATATAATATGATATTTTGAAATAGTATATGATATGATATTGATATGATTTTCTATTATAATATAATCTGATATTGTATTCTATGCTGTTGTTGTATTATATGATATTGTATCATATTATATGATACAGTATCATATAATCTTGTTTGATATGATATTGTATCATATAATACAAAATTGTATCATATGACATGATACAATATTATATCATATGATATCATATCATATGATATAATGTTGTATTATATGATATTGTGTCAATATATATATGATATTGTTTCATATCTATTGATATGTTATTATATTATATGATATGATAATATATCATATGACACAATATTGTATTATTTAAAAAAATAATTTTTCATGATATCATACAGTTTTGTTTTATGTAATATGATATTGTATCATATATGTTGTATCACATAAAAATATCATACAATTTTGTATTTTTTTAGCTTACCTGAGCTGAAAGCTCAATTGAGCTTTTCTGATCACATTTTGTCTGTCTGTCCGTCTGTCCATAAACTTTTCACATTTTCAACATCTTCTCTAGAACCACTGGGTCAATTTCAATTAAACTTGGCACAAAGCACCCTTAGGCAAAGGGGATTCAAAGTTGTGAAAATTAAGGACCACATCCTTTTTCAAGGGGAGATAATTAGGAATTTTTGAGAAATTTTCAAAAATCTTCTTCTCAAGAACCATTTGGCCAGGATAGCTAAAACATATGCGGAAACATCCTCAGGTAGGGTAGACTCAAAGTTGTGAAAATCATGATACCCAGGGGTAGGGTGGGGCCACAATGGGGGGTCGAATTTTTACATAGGAATATATAGAGTAAATCTTTAAAAATCTTCTTCTCAGAAACCAATCAGTCAGGAAAGCTGAAACTTGTGTGGAAGCATCCTCAGGTAGTCTACAGTATATGGCCATAAGTGAGTCATCAAAATGGCCGCCGTTATAAGACACAGGTGCACGCTTACCTGACTTCTAAGTAAAATATCTCAAAAAGTACAAAGTAACTTACCTCAAATTTAATATTTAGTTGCATGACCTTTTGACCTAATGACCTGTTGTACACATTTTGGAATGGATGCATATAATCCTTGTATATAGTGCAGTGGAAGTGAACTCCATATTTCTTTCACTTTTTCAATCAGATCTCCTCTGTTTTTGATGTTGTTTATTTCTCTTTGCAAACGGATTTTAATTGTTTGCCATACATTTTCTATAATATTAAGGTCCGGGGATTGGGATGGCCAATTTAAAGATTTGATATTGTTTTGTTCTTTCCATCGTTTTATTTCGTTTGAAGTATGTACAGGGGCATTGTCTTCTTGGAACAAATAATCGTTGTTGGGGAAATGCCACAAATTTTCATTTAAAATGTTGATATATTTTCGGGAATTTATATTGCCCTCAACCTGTGTAAATGTTCCGATCCCATTATGGGAAATACAACCCCAAAACATGGCAGAAAACTTACGGTTGCCTCGTAGCGCCAGGAACTCCGGTCGCCAGACTTCGTCAGCTCTCCTCCAAACATATACTCGTTTATTTTGGTCAACCACAACTTGTGTTTTGTCACTAAAAATTACTTTTTAGCTCACCTGCGCTTAAAGCTCAAGTGAGCTTTTCTGATCACATTTTGTCTGTCGTATGTCTTTCTGTCCGTCTGTCTGTCTGTAAACTTTTCACATTTTCGACATCTTCTCCAGAACCACTAGGCCAATTTCAACCAAACTTGGCACAAAGCACCTTTAGGCAAAGGGGATTCCAAGTTGTGAAAATTAAGAACCATGCCCTTTTAGAAAGGGAGATAATTAAAAATTATTGAAAATTTTCGTGAAATTCAAAAATCTTCTCAAGAACCATTTGGCCAGGAAAGCTGAAACTTATGTGGAAGTATCCTCAGGTAGTGAAGATGCAAAGTTGTGAAAACCATGATCCCTGGGGGTAGGGTGGGGCCACAATGGGGGGTCGAATTTTTACATAGGAATATATAGAGTAAATCTTTAAAAATCTTCTTCTCAGAAACTAATCAGCCAGGAAAGCTGAAACTTGTGTGGAAGTATCCTCAGGTAGTGTAAATTCAAAGTTGTGAAAATCATGACCCCCAGAGGTAGGGTGGGGCCACAATGGATGTTGAATTTTTACATAGGAATATACATGTATAGAGTAAATCTTTAAAAATCTTCTTCTTAGAAACCAATCAGCCAGGAAATCTGAAACTTATGTGGAAGCATTGTCAGGAAGTGAAGATTGAAGGTTGTAAAAATCATGACCCCCGGGGGTAGGGGGGGGGCACAATAGGGGGGTCAAATTTTAACATAGGAATATAAAG
>WFKH01004874.1:86522-102398 GCA_016163765.1 Magallana hongkongensis
CGTCATTTTTCAGCCACCAAATGACCCCCAGGGCAAAATTGAAATTTCCGAAACCTTATTGCGCATCTATAGGATACCCCAAAACATATTCCAAAAGATGATTTGTCTAATGTTGAAAATGTAGGAGGAGTTCGAGGAAGAAGGTTTTTTGTGAAAAAACATCATTTTTTACCAATTATCTGACCCCCAGGACTACCAGAGAATTTTTGAAACCATTTTACAGAACAACATGACACCCCCAATCAAACTCCAAGAGTTCAGATTGCTAGTTTATACGATGTAAGAGCAGTTTGAGAAAGTAAAACGTGACAGACGGACGGACGGAACAGGACAACAACAATATACCCGAACTTTCTTTAGAAAGTGCGGGTATAATTATGGTTACTAATACTTTGCTGTTACAATCAATTTAAAAATAACTTCAACTGGTGGTTAACAAACATAACTTAAACAGTTGCAGCAATATTAGAGATCAAAAACTAGAGTTTCAACATGCTAATAAAGGACACCAGTTAAAATTAATAATTATCTTTAAATTTTACACATTTTATAGATTTCAAAACTAACGAAAATGATGAACAAATCATAATGAAACTTGACAAATAGTACTCAACCGATCGGTGATGATTTGTTGCTGCAGATAGATAAACTTGAATGCAGTTTGATCACACAACGCGCACTGACGGACTTGGACAAAAGTTCACAGTTCGCAATGAGCAAAGTTCAAACCATATAGTTTACAATTAAGTCCTGCATGATCACTGGCCGTATTAAGATTGATCGAGGTATTCTTAATGGACATTCCCAATGTCCTTTTTGTGACAGTCTCGCGTGCTCTCTGATTTAAATTCACACATAAACAATCACACAAACAGCTGACTATCAGAATATCACAATAATATCCACATTGGAATTGTCGGACTTCAGCACTGTCGTTTATATGCTCTTCTATGTAGTCTTAAACAAATTACGTCTTCACTCCTCTTTTGGTTGCATATTTTGATCATATAATCAGTGAGTTGACAGTTTTTCATTCATATTTTTTTTTAGGTCTGTGTAGCCCAGCCACCAGGGCATACCTATTGGGAGGATAAATAGATTTCATATAAGCACAATTGTTTTCAAATTTTTAAGCAGTTTCTAAGAAGAACACATTATCATATTCCCATTCCATTATACATATAAAGTTACAAATTTGCTCTACTAACTCTGAGAAGAACAGGAATTCTTTTCTTTATATCATATAAATGTAAATCATATAAAATATACTTGTACACTATATAATGATAATTTTCGAAATTTGACGATGTTTAAATAAATTTTAAATTATTTGTTCATACATCACAAGTCAAGTAAAATGTAAAAAAAACCAAAAAAACGATCATATTAACGGGCGTTTTGCTTGATCCGATACCCGGCATTGTCATAGGGACGCCTTAAACTGTTAAACCCATTATAAAAGTAGATCACGTTTTATATTCAAATAACAAATATGTTTAAACTGTCATTCAACAAATATATTTTTATTGCTTAACTTACTTTTTCAAAAACGTGCTCATGCACCAATCACCACGCGCGTAGCTTAACATTGAAACAAAAGTAAAAGTAAAAACAAACAGCATACGGAAAATTCTTCATACAACATCAAGCTGTTTAGATACTCGATCAAATCTAAGTAGACTGATATTTGAACTTAAGCCCCTTTCACAATTGGCGCACGAGCAGAAGCGACAAAATATTTGTGCGACCGAAAAAATTAGACATGGTTCGTAAACTGTTGCCAAAATAATCGCATATTAAAAAGTACTCGTACGAAACTCGTATAATTCAGAGCGACCCGTTGTGCGATGTAAACGCATTGAATCTTGCCATACATCTTGCGTGTATATGCGACTGTTGTACAATGAAAGCAAGTGTTGTAAGATAATGCGATAGGATCTCACGAAAGACCAGGTGATCGGACGAGTGAACGTGCGCCAATACGATAGGATGAGCGGCGCTCGTCCGATCATGCGTTTCATCGTACGAATGCTCGTACGAGTCAGAGGGGGTATATATACCGCCCGTTTCCGACGCTTTTCATTAGTTATAGTTGAACGCAAAAGAAGATACCACCCAAGAAGATGACAAAAGCAGCAGCCAAAATCAAGGTCATTATGACCTGAAACAGATATGCTTAAACAGTGTTTACTGTATAAAGGAACTATTCGCCCCCGTTTTATTTTTTGCTCATTTCGCTCTTTTTGTCAGTAAGCGGATCAAGACTAAGCGAATTCTAATGTCTCATATTATCTCTTTTTTACCACAACATTGTTGGGGTGAATTCAAGACGAGGCAAAACCATAAGTAGAAGCGAAAATATCACGAAAATATCAGCGAAAATAACCCTGTATCCAGTATATACTAGTGGCAAAGCATGGAAACTGAAACCGATAAATCTTGCAATGATAGTAAAACGTTGCAAGATTACATGAGTCACGTTGAGCAACAGTCTCATGGTCGCACAACACACGCATAAACAGCTGCGATTTATCTTACGATTTTTGAAAATCGAGCATCGCTCTTGCGAGTACAAAAAACGTTGTAAAACGTTCGTACTAATGTTCGTGCGTTGCTTTGCAATAATTTGGATCGCATTCGGTCGCGTCTGAATAGTGTGCATGTCCACTATTTTGAGGAGACTTGATGCAACCACAAAAACGCCTGCAACGAATGCGAGAGGTCTTGCAACGGATGCGATAGCTCGTGCGAAGCCAAAAAATTCCAACGCAAAGTGTTGTAAAGTGCTCGTGCGCCAATTGTGAAAGGGGCTTTAGGAAAAAAGAATATACTGTTACAAAAGAACAGACAGGTTAGTGTTCACGCAATCACGTTATACATGGGGGGGGGGGGGGGGGGGGTTCAAACTGTCTTTTATATAGTGAAACATCATAATCATGCAATTGAAGTTGATCTTAACTCATAATATTAGAAATCTAAATTGAGACTCTCTTAGAACAAGAGATGTTTGTGAAACACTTATGCTCCCCTCTCTTGGAAACATCCACGAAGAAAATGAACGGAAACTGCAAATAATTGGAATTTTTCTAAGTCAAAGGGGCATAACTCTGTCGAAAATTGCTTGATTGTAACCAAACTCAAACTTGACCTAGACATCATTCAGATAAATCTGTATATTAAATTTCACTTCAATATGTGCAACCTCCGCAAAGAAAATGAATGGAAACTGCAAATAAGTGGAATTTTTCTAAGTCCAAGGGGCATAACTCTATCTAAAATTGCTCGATCGTACCCAAAATCAAACTCGACCTAGATATTATTATGATAAATCAGTATACCAAATTTCATTTCAATATCTGCAACCTCTGCAAAGAAAATGAATGGAAACTGCAAATAAGTAGAATTTTACTAAGTCCAAGGGGCATAAGTCTGTCAAAAATTGCTCGATCGTACCCAAAATCGAACTTGACCTAGATATTATTATAATAAATCTGTATACTGAATTTCATCTCAACCTCTGCTAAGAAAATAAATGGAAACCATTGGTGGACCGGCGGACATACCGACCGACTACAGACAGACAGACAGCAGCAAAGCAACATGTCCTCCCTTCTTTGAAGGGGGGCATAATAAAACTTTAATCCTGAAATATTTATTAGATTTATTTTTTTTTCTCTTTACAAAATATTAATAACAGCAATTCAATTATAATTGCAGTCTTAAAGTTGTTCTGAATGTGTAAAATTTTATAAGTCTAATTTCTGGTAAAGCTTTGGCAAGCTCAGGAAGTAATAAAACAGAGAAGAAAGACAAGAAAAGTTTGTGGTAAACTTTTGGCAAATTTTAAGGAGTTTGCCAAAAGTTTGCCCCGACTGGCAAAAAAGCTGCAAACATAATTGAGTGTCTGGTAAACTTCTGGCAAAATAAAAAAGGTTTACCAGAAGTTTGCCACTACTGGCAAAGATCGGCAAACAAGTTTAAACGTTTTCTGGTAAACTAATCAGTTTGCCGCAAATTTGTGGCGACTTTGCTGCAAATTTGCCGCAAACAATTCATTTTGGTAAGGGTTATGAAGGTAGCGATCATTGCAGAAAAAATTTACATAACCTGCTTACGTGGGTTATGTATTTTTTCTGCAATGTCGCCACCTTCATATCCTGCATGAATCACCAAAGAAAGCATGAAATACAAATTAGCTTACACGAATCGTTTATGCTTACTGTATGTCACTAAGTGAAGCTAAATTACTAAACTTTAAAAAATATTTGTTGTGTTTCTGCTAGGAATAGGGGAACTGTACAAGCATGTAAATGTAATCACCCCAGCCCATAGATCTCCTGCCCAATCCCAGTATACATGTATACACCAAAGAGCTTTTGGACAGAGAAATTAGAGATATTATGAATTCAAAGTGGTTTTAACAAGATAAATAATTGTGTCATATTTACTCTGATGTAAGTTATATGTATATAATTCTGCATAATATATATGCCCTGATTTTCCACAAAACCATTTGGTCTTCCAGTGCTGTCTCTAAGACCCGGGGAACGGGGAATTCCCCCGCCTAAAATGACATAATTACCCGGCTATTATTGCATTTCAAACACAATCTAGCTGTAAGCTAGACCCCCGACCCCTCTTCTACTTTTTTATTTTTTCCTTCTACTTCAATTTTTAGAGACAACACTGAGTCTCCTCGATTGCATGTATGTACCTAAATGATGCATTTTCCCCACAATATGTCGTGTCGCGAGGGGATGTTCCGCTAAGCGGTGCCCTTGTTTATTTGTAGCCTAAATTTTCAAACAAATTTTCAACAGATGTCTCAACAACTATCGATCGCAGATGCTTAAAATTTTAACACACTCTTTATTAAGGCATGCCATATGGTGGGATTCAGTTTTAAACAAATCAGACGTCATCTTCCTGTTAAAAGATGACTGGGGTTTTTTTAGCCTTTATTTTTTAACAAATTCAATGTCAACTTTCTGTTAAATGTGGACTTTGCTTTTTTTTTGTATCTTCACATCAGAGCCAGGATATTTCTAGTAAGCATAGGCTCACAGATATCTTGTTTAAAAACATATTGGGATGTAACTTTTTAAATTACAATAATGCATATGCATGATTATATTTAAAAATTAAAAGGAGAGAAATCTAGACCCATTGATAACAATCTACAATGTCATCCAAATTGTATATTTTTTTTTCAGAATAGGTATTATTTATCCTATTGTATGGATAAGTCCTCCCACTATTTTCAAGATAAAAAGTTTTTGTTTTGCAGATCAATTGATATCAGAGATGTGAATATTACTTAGATTTTGATATTTGATAATTTTTGCAAAAAATACCAGCTGTTGAACTTACAGTCATTTATTAGCTCACCGAGACGAAGTCGGGGGGAGCTTATGCTATACCCCTGGAGTTGGCGTCGGCGTCCGGACCTGGTTAAAGTTTTTGTTGCAGGTCCTGTATCTAAGTTATTGCTTGTCCTATCTTCACCAAACTTGCATGGATGGTGCATCTGGACCTACTTATGAACTTGAAAGACTTGGATGCTGAATCTGGGCCATGAATTTCAGATGCTGGAGGAGGTTTAGGTTTTTGGAGCAGGTTAAAGTTTTTGGAGCAGGTGCCCTTTGATGGCTATTTCTAAGTTACTACTGGTCCTAACTTCACCAAACTTGCATGGATGGTGCGTCATATGATACTAATGCACCTGACATTCTTGAAGGCTGAATCTGAGCCATAGATTTCGGATGCTGGAGGAGGTTTAGGTTTTTGGAGCTGGTTAAAGTTTTTGGAGCAGGTGCCCTCTGATGATTATAACTTAGCTATTACTGGTCCTAACTTCTCCAAACGTGCATGGATGGTATGTCTTTTGATACTTATGCACATGACAGACTTGAATGCTGAATCTGAGCCATAGGTTTCGGATGCTGAATGAGGTTAAGGCTTTTGGAGCTGGTTAAAGTTTTTGGAGCAGGTGCCCTCTAATGATTATATCTTAGTTATTACTGGTCCTAACTTCACTAAACTTGCAAGGATGTTGCATCTTATCAGGGGTCGAAACTAACGGGAAATACTCGCTAAATGCCAGTTAAAAATTGAAATTGCGAGTAAAAAGAGACCTGTGGTCGCTAACTTTTGCGAGTAACAAAATAACGGTCTTTTTCGGTTTTTGTGGTTTATTTTTTCAGATTTTGAAGCTTACGCTAAAAATACTGAAGACGTGGAAACATATGTTGGGGTGTTTTTATTTTCACTTTGTTTGCGATCAGACAATTTTCCTGTAAACATTAAGCCACCGTGGATATTGAGCTGTGTATCTCACCATCTCCGTGTAGGCCGCCATTACAGATGTTATCAATAGATGTGTGCATGATCGGGCCTTACTAGTTAGTTTCCACTTGCTTATCGTAATCATAGTGTTTTTAACAAATGATAATCATGAATATTATGTATGATTTAATACAATTAAAGTTAATTAAACAACTAATTATAAGTAATTCGTTTCCCCTTTATCTTTTAACATCTTTCTGCGGCCCTACCGCTGAACACGTAAATACATGCGCTAATTGTCACTCCTTTCGTTTTAAAACGTCTTTTATACCCATGTTGTTTGTGACTGGAATTCAGATTGAGCAGTTTACTTTTAAGATTAATTGATGCATAAAGTCGTAAAAGTCTTAAAACACAGTAAAAGGTTCTAACACAGAAACTAGCAAGGAATTTAAGACATTTACACTATGTACTACAAAAAATTAGTTTATGAAATTATTCAAATTATTACTGTAAAAAGAAAAAATGCGAGTGAAAGTTTAATTTTGCAAGTAAAGCAAAATTCCACTGGCTAAAATTTGTGAGTGGTCAAAAAAGTTAATTTCAATCCCTGTCTTATGAAACTTATGCACTTGATAGGCTTGAATGCTGAATCTGAGCCATAGGTTTCGGATGCTGTATGAGGTTAAGGTTTTTGAGGTGGTTAAAGTTTTTAGAGCAGGTGCCCTTTGATAGACAAATCTTAGTTATTATAGGTTCAGTCTTAATCAAATTTGAATAGATGATGCATCTTGTGATTCTAATGCACTCCACAGGGTTGGATGCTGAATCAGAGCCATGAGGTTTCAGATACTGGAGAAGGTTTAGTTTTTAGCTCACCTGAGCTGAAAGCTCAAGTGAGCTTTTCTGATCACATTTTGTCCGTCGTCCGTCTAAAAACTTTTCACATTTTGAACTTCTTTTCTTAAACCACTTGGCCAATTTCAACCAAATTTGGCACAAAGCATCCTTATGGGAAGGTGAATATAAATTGCAGAAAGAAAAGGCTATTTATTATTCAAAGCGGAGAAAACCTCGAAATTGTAAAAAAGAGGGTGGATTTTTTAAAATCCTCTTCTCAAGACCCACTGCACCAGAAACACCAATATTTACACAAAAGCTTGTATATATTGTGAAGATTCTAAACTGCATAAACTGTGACCCCCGGACCAAAACTGGGGCCCCAGGCGGGGTTCAAAGTTTAACATAGAAATACATAGGAAAACTGTTTAAAATCTTCTTCTCAAGATCCACTGCACCAGAAATGCCAATTTTTACACACAAGCTTTTATATGTAGTGAAGATTCTAAATTGTAAAAATCATGACCCCCGGACCAATTCTAAATTGACCACCGGACTAATACTGGGGCCCCAAGAGGGGTTCAATGTTTAACAGAAATATATATGGAAAATATTTAAAAATCTTCTTGAGAGAACAACAATGCTACAGTTTGTGAGATTACTATGCAAGGATCCTCAAATAGTGTAGATTCTAAATTGTTAAAGCCAACCATAAACCCTGGACCAATAGTGGGCCCCAGAAAGGGGTTCAAAGTTTAAAATAGAAATAGCATATTATGCTACGAAATAGAATGTTACAAGGAACTGTTGTTCAGGTGAGCGATGTGGCCCATGGGCCTCTTGTTTTGGAACAGGTCACATGTTTGATAGATAATAGTACTATTTCAAACTTGCATGGTTGATTTAACTATATAAATGAATTGCAGAGGTAGCTTCAGGTACAGACCCTGATCTCCATTATCAAGGATGCTAAAAAAACCTATCTAATTCAAACTTTCATGATAGATGTGTTTGTTGTTGAATGATATTACATGATTCCTATGATATACTTTTGTATGATATGATACACTATTGTTTTATATGATACAATATTATATCATATAATATTATGTTGTAAAACAAAATGATACAATTTATCATTTTTTTTTGTATATAATGATATGATATTGTATCATATGATATTGTGATATATAATATTGTATCATATGATACGATATTGTAAAATATGATATCATATAATATATCATATAATATCTTCTTGTATTGCATGATTTGTATCATATGACATAATATTGTATCATATGATACAATATTGTGTCTTGTATTGCATGATTTGTATCATATGACATAATATTGTATCATATGATACAATATTGTGTATACTATATTATACATTATAATATCATATGTTACAATATTGTAATGTATTATGTGATATGATATTGTATCATATGATACTATTGTATCATATGTTATGATATTGTATTATGTGATAAAATACAATAATTTATAACATGATACAATACCGTATCATATGATATGATACAATATCATAGCTTGATATGATGTCATATCTTATGTTACAATATCAGGTGATGCCTCGTCTTGGTGAGCTTAGTAATCTGTGAATACTTATGTTTTGCATAATATTGCATATAGGGAACCCCATTTCTCTGGATAAGTAGAGTTTATCAATTTATGGTTAACAAATGGATTATGGATACTGTTCACACATATAAAAACCTGGTTGCTGTCACATTGACAGCTTTTCTCTTGTCTGATATTGATTTATACTTGGAATTTCCATTTTGTTCTGTTTTTCAGATGGAAGATATAAAGTCTTTGCTAAATATAACATCTCAATTGAATGCAGATGGAAAAACTAGGGACTATGTTTACAAAATAACACCAGCTTCATTTTCAATGGATGTAAAGACAATAAAACTGTCTTTTTTTGCAAACCCAATTTCAAGAACTCTCACCATTGTGGCTATAAAAGGTAAGATGATTCAGTTATATTTTATTCAATTTAATTGTAATTTTAATCATTCAAATTAGAAATAGAATTTATGTGGAGAGATATTTTAGCCAATTTATAACTTGGCTATAAAGGCATTACTTTAAGTTGTTGATACTGAAATTCCATAATTAAGGTCTTCCATTTCCAACAATACACATTGTACTAATTCTGATAAAAATTCTTATTATTAGGGTCTTCTGTCTCCAGTGGAAGGCCCTACTATTATTCTATTGTTTCTCTTTCATTACTATTCAAAGGATCCTTTTCCTTTATTATTTTGTTGGAAAATTGTTTTTCTGACTTTTTTTAAAGCATTATTTCTCGAAACTTATTCAGCTGATTTGCACCAAATTTCAGGAGTGATATAGCATTACATTTCCTTGTAGTTATTGAATTTTTATACAGTGATGTCACTTCCAGTTTGAGATATTGACAATTAAGTGAAATTTAAAGGACCATTTTATCCTAACATCTAACATGATAGAAACATCAAATTTTCAGGGATTGTAGATGAATGTCTGTAGATGTACATCTGTGTTTCAAAACATGGAAATTGTGTAAGGTGTTTAGGCTTGTGGTAACTTGAAAATTGGCACCAATTTTTTCACAAATTTTTTACACATTTTTAGCTCACCTGAGCTAAAAGCTCAAGTGAGCTTTTCTGATCACTTTTTGTCCGGCGTCCATCCATCCGTCTGTCTGTCTGTTCGTCTGTCTGTCTGTAAACTTTTTACATTTTCGACTTCTTCTCCAGAACCATTGGGCCGATTTCAACCAAACTTGGCACAAAGCTTCCTTAGGTAAAGGGGATTCAAGTTTGTTAAAATAAAGGGCCATGCCCTCTTTCAAGGGGAGATAATTAAAAATCATTGAAAATTTGTTGGTATTTTTTAAAAATATTCTTCTCAAAAACCATTTGGCCAGAAAAGCTGAAAATTGTGTGGAAGCATCCTCAGGTAGTGTAGATTCAAGTTTGTTCAAGTCATCATCCCCTGGGGTAGGGTGGGGCCACAATGGGGTGTCGAATTTTTACATAGAAATATAAAGAGTAAATCTTTAAAAATCTTCTTCTCTGAAACTGATCAGCTAGAAAAGCTGCAACTTGTGTGGAAGCATCCTCAGATAGTGTAGATTCAAGTTTATCCAGATCATGATTCCCGGGGGTAGGGTGGGGCCACAATGGGGTGTTGAATTTTTACAGAAGAATATATAGAGTAAATCTTTAAAAATCTTCTTCTCTATAACTGTTCATCCAGAAAAGCTGTAACTTGTGTGGAAGCATCCTCAGGTAGTGTAGATTCAAGTTTGTTCAAATCATGATCCCAGGGGTAGGGTGGGGCCACAGTGGGGGGAGGTCGAATTTTTGGATAGGATTATATAGAGAGAAATCTTTAAAAATCATCTTCTCAGAAACCAATGGGGCAGAAAAGCTGCAACTTGTGTGGAAGCATCCTCGGTAGGGAAGATTCAAGTTTGTTCAAATCATGATCACCGGGGGAAGGGTAGGGCCACAATTGGGGGGAGTGTCAAATTTTTACATAGGAATATATAGGGAAACATCTTTAAAAATCATCTTCTAAAACACAATAGTCTAGAAAAGTTCTAACTTTAGTCAGTTCAGATAGCGTAGATTAAAATTTGTCAAAATCATAATCCACAGTAGTAGGTTGGGCCACATGGGGAGGGGGGGGTTGTTCCAATTTTACAAAGGAAAACAGTTAAATTATTCACAAAAACTCAAATGTTATTATAAATGGTTTAACTTATATGGAAACATTTTGACATATTGTTAATTCTTTAAAAAATTGTTTAGACTCTGGCCCCTGGACAATTCTTAGGCTTCACAAGGGGTTCAAAGTTTGATGTAGGTTTATAATCCATATATAAACAGTTGTTTAAGTCTGATCATCTTCTCAAGAACTGCAACGCTCAATATGTGATATGACTGTAAAATCATCCTGTTACGAAGGGGCTCAATGATAAACATAAGAATATGCAGGGGAATTTTTTTTGTACAGGATCTATCATACAACATTGTTAAGATATTTCGTATATGACTCCATAATCCTGATTTTATTAAGGTCTTCCGTTTCCAACGGAAGACCTTATTGTTTTCGTTCGGTTTCTTTTTCCCTATTATTAAGGTCTTCCTTTTCCAACGGAAGACCTTATTGTTTTCGTTCTGTTTCTTTTTCTTCATTAAGGTCTTCCGTTTCCAACGGAAGACCTTATTGTTTTCGTACTGTTTCTTTATTAAGGTCTTCCGTTTCCAGCGGAAGACCTTATTGTTTTCGTACTGTTTCTTATTAAGGTCTTCCGTTTCCAACGGAAGACCTTATAGTTTTCGTACTGTTTCTTATTATTATTTTTTTTTTTTTCCACAAATTTTGTGCACGCGATTTCTCGAAAACTATCCAACCGATTTCGCCTATTTTTTCACACAAGTTTGGAAGTGATCTGAATTTATTTTGTTTTGAAAATTTTTGCCGTTGTCACTTCCGGTACCGATTTATCGGCCATTTTGTAAACTTTTCGACCCATTTTGTGCACAGTTGATCTCGAAAACTATTAGAGATATATATATGAAATTTTCAGGATAGGTAGACCATAGTTTGAAGTTGTGCCTATTGTTTTTGATTTACGCCTGTGGCGCCATTTCTTGGAGCTCGCTATGGCTCGAAAATTGGCCAGAATTTTGAATCAAAATTTTCACACGTTGTGATCTGTATCTTTTTAGCAGTTGATATTTTGATAAGACATATATAGCAAAAGTGGTAGAGTATGAAAAGTTCTTTTCACCGATATCACGGAAAAGGGACTGGCCCCTTAAATTAGGGGCCAATAGGCTCGTAGAGTCTATTACAAATAACTTAAAAACGATAAAGATTTTGTAATGCATTCTAGAAGCAAAGTTGTTGATTGTAACAATATGTATCTGAGAATTTTAATGCCACACCCATTTATTACGTAATTAGGGATTTTTAGGGGCCAAAGTTCTCAAAATTTGATACAATATATCTAGAGAACGAGGCATATTTTGTTAAGCATTGTAGAAGAGAAAATGTCTGCACTGATGATTCTAATCGATTCCACATATCAAAAAACAAATGTATGTCCCCATTAAGTTTCTAGAGGGCTGGCCCCTTAAATATTCAATCATTTATATCTCAAAAATGAACAACAATTTAAGATGGGTGTAAGAACAGAAAATATAAGTATTTGAGAGATCTTTCTTATGAAATCAACAAAAAGGGACTGGCCCCTTTCATAAGGGTCCAAGGCGCTATTAAACTGTATTACAAATAACTTAAAAAGAGTATAGATTTTATAATGCATTATAGAAGCAAAGTTGTTGATCGTAACAATATCTATCAGAAAAAATCAATGTCACGCCTTTTATTACGTAATTAGGGATTTTAAGGGGCCAATGTCCTTTAACTTTGACGCAATATATCTAGAGAAGGTGAAATATTTTGTTAATCATTGTAGAAGAGAAAATGTCTGCACTGATGATTCTAATCGATTCCACATATCAAAAAACAAATGTATGTCCCCATTAAGTTTCTAGAGGGCTGGCCCCTTAAATATTCAATCATTTGTATCTCAAAAATGAACAACAATTTAAGATGGGTGTAAGAACAAAAAATATAAGTATTTGAGAGATCTTTCTTATGAAATCAACAAAAAGGGACTGGCCCCTTTCATAAGGGGCCAAGGCGCTATTAAACTGTATTACAAATTACTTAAAAGGGTATAGATTTTATTATGCATTATTGAAACAAAGTTGTTGATCGTAACAATATCTATCAGAAAAAAATCAATGCCACGCCCTTTTATTACGTAATTAGGGATTTTAAGGGGCCGATGTCCTTTAACTTTGACGCAATATATCTAGAGAAGGAGACATAGTTTGTTAATCATTGTAGAAGAGAAAATGTCTGCACTGATGATTCTCATCGATTCCATTAATCAAAACACCAATGTATGTGCCCATTAAGGATCTAGAGGGCTGGCCCCTAAAAGATTCAATCATTTATATATCAAAAATGAACAACAATTTTAGATATGTGTAAGAAAGAAAAATGTTAGTATTCCTAAGACCTTTCGTATAAAATCAAGAAAAAGGGGCTGGTCCCTTTAATTGGGGGCCAAGCTACTCGTAAAGTTTATTACAAATAACTTAAAAATGGTAAAGATTTTGTAATGCATTATAAAAGCAAAGTTATTGATCGTAACAAAATCTATCAGAAAAAATTATAACCATACCCATCTATTACGTAATTAGGGATTTATAGGGGCCAAAGTCCTTAAACTTTGATGCAATATATCTAGAGAATGAGACATATTTTGTTTAGCATTGTAGAATACAAAATGTCTGCACTGATGATTTTAATCGATTCCACTAATTAAAACACCAATGTCTGTCCCCATTTAGGATCTACAGGGTTAGCCTCTAAAATATTCCATCATTTATATCTAAAGTTTTATCGATTATTCATCGTATCGTTTTAAAAATAGAACGGAAGACCTACTCGTTACTCGTAACGAGATCGTATCTAGTTAATAATATTTTCATTCTTTCTCCGACCAATGAGGGTCGTTATTGTATTCCTGGTTTCCGTGATTCTAATCGGATGAAAATCAAAGACTCCCTCTGATAGGACACCAGTCAATCGCAGATTAACTTCCAGCCTGAGCCGGTACCCAATTTTATCTTTGTGGACTAAGACAATTGTAGATAAAGTGCTTTGTCCAAGGACACAACACAAATCAAGTGGCCACACCGGGGCTTGAACCGTCGACCTTTGCATATTTTTATATAAAGCTCACATAATATATAATACATCATATGGCATATGAATCGTTATGAAATAGCACACCATGTGAACTCTGGTATATGTTTTGATAGATAACACAAGTCTACCAAAGACCCCTATTGATTTAAATATTCGTTTAACTTTGTTCAAGCGATTAAAGAACATATTACATAATCTTTTGTTTCATTATCGATTTTATATCCTATAAAAATCAAAACGTACTACATACGTGTACATACAAATGTTATTACATGTAATACCTAAAATTATTAATCTCTGCTCACTTTCAGAGTGATAGTGTTGACTTTTAATATTTAATTTAAAAAAGGGTTAAGATAAATATTGTGATAATTATGTTATATAAAAATGTCCTTATAAATTCACAATAATACCTCCTTCTTAAATGTCAATTGATTTCACCAAGTACAGCATTTTGACATAAGAAAATATGAATATGTAAGTCACTCCCTATTATAGTATTCCGATTATAACCATTAACATGAAATTTGCCATTTCAAATATAGTGGGGCTTCAGATATACGGACGCCAGATATCCGGACGCTTCAGTTTTCGGACTATTTTATTTGGGAACAGATTTTGTATACGATGTTTTGTCTCATATATCCGGAATTTCGCGTTCCAGGTCCGGACGGTCTGTTTTTACCACAAAATACTATTTAACTATAAATTTTGCGTCATTTAACCGGACGGTAAAATTTAATGATACTCCGATTAATACAATAGAAAGATTAAGACTATCAATTGAGTTTCACACCTTTTCACCTGCTAGTCCCCATGAGTAGCTTGTATAAACACTCTGACTTCTCAAATAACTTTCAAATATTACCGACATTGCTGGTTAGACAGGATTAGTCACGCCTCACTGCACGTGGCTTGGGTATCTTTACACTGTGCACCTGTCAAGTGCAATCACTTTTTAACACACCCCTCTGTTTAAAAGGAAGAATGTGCTTAATAAATCTAGGAAGTTTTTCATAGCTTTGTGGTATTTATATTCAAAAAAGTTATTTTAAACGAAGTGTCTCAAGAATGCTTTTTTAGATTAAGTCAAAACCGGAAGTATAGGAAGAAAACAAAAAGGAAAGCATTTCAACTGATCGGAAGTGCATTGGTTAAAAATTGACGTGTCTAGATATAGATTGTTAAAAACAGAACGTAAATAGGCACATTTCACACTTGGACACAATATATTTAGCTACATTTGGCTAATATTATAGTTTGGTTAATATTTCCTGATTAAATAACAATATAAAGCAGGGTTCCTTGTATTAAAAACAGGTGAATTTCAAAGGACAACTCTAATTTATTGCTATTAAGTATGAAAGGCAAAGAAAACAGTATTAACACCCAATATAAACATATAAATTATCATTTATGACAACAAAAGATTCATTTCAGATATCCGGACGCCTCACCTATCCGGACGATTGGACTTTGGAACGAAAGAGTCCGGATAATTGAGGCTCCACTGTAGCTATTTACATATATGTCTGTTAGTGGTCATGAAAAGCCAATTCTTTTTGAGGGTCGACTGGACAGCCAGCCCCTTCAGTGATATTCCCATTAAAACTGTATTATACGAAATTCCTATTTTCACCAGGCTAGATATGCCTCATTCCTTTTGAGGGTCGACTGGACAATCTCGGGGGCACATCATCACCAAATATGAAGGCCTAAATATGGGATACAGGGTGTTAGCCAGCCCCTTGAAAGCTATTCCCATCTTAACTGTATTATACGAAATTGCCGATTTTGACCAGGCCAGCAAAGCCTGTTAATGGCCGAGTAAACCCAATTCCTTTTGAGGGTCGACTGGACATTCCTAGGGCCCCACCTCCTCTAAATATGAAGACCCAAATATGGGATACAGGGTGTTAGCCAGCCCCTTGAAAG
>WFKH01004874.1:175452-198667 GCA_016163765.1 Magallana hongkongensis
ATGGTGCGTCTTATGATACTGATGTACCTGACAGGCATTGATGCTGAGTCTGAGCCATAGGATTCGGATGCTGGAGGAGGTTAAGGTTTTTAGAGCTGGTTAAAGTTTTTGGAGCAGGTGCCCTCTGATGATTATATCTTAGTTATTATTGGTCCTAACTTCACAAAACTTGCATGGATGATGTATCTTATGATACTGATGCACCTGACAAGCTTGAATGCTGAATCTGAGCCATAGGTTTCGGATGCTGGATGAGGTTTAGTTTTTTGAAACAGGTCACATGTTTTATAGATATTAGTACTATTTCAAACTTGCACAGTTGATTTTACTATTATATAAATGAATCGCAGAGGTAGCTTCAGATGCAGAGCCTGATCTCCATTATCAAGGATGCTAAAAAAATCTCCTACCTCACTTAAACCTGCTTGATAGATGTGTTTGTTGTTAAATGTTATAACATGATTCCTATGATATAGTATTACATGTATAAGATATGATACACTATTGTTTTATATGATACAATATTATATCATATTGTAAAAAGTTATATGATACTATATGATATTGTATCAATTTTTTTGTATGTTATGATATGATATTGTATCATGATATTGTTATGGATAGTGTTGTATATTATGATACAATATTGTATAATATGATATTGTATAATATATTTAATATTTTATCAATTGATATTGTTTCATATGATATTGCAATATGTAATATTGTATCATATGATACGATATTGTATAATATATAATATCATATAATATGATATTGTATAATATGATATTTTGTTTATATAATATATTATTATATCACATGAATTGTATTATATGATATTGTAATATATAATATTGTATTATATGATACGGTATTGTATAATATGATATTGTATTATATAATATATTATATATCACATGATATTATATCATATGATTTGATGCAATGTTGTATCAAATCATATGATACAATTTCATATTATGTATCAAATATGATACAATATCATACAATACAATATCATACAATATTATACAATATAATATCATATGTTATAATATTGTGATGTGTTATGTGATATGATATTGTATCATGTAATACTATATTGTATCATATATTGTATAATGATATTGTATTATGTTATCAAATACAACAATGTATGACACGATACAATGTCATATCATATGTTACAATATTATATTGCATATTTATTTATTACAGTATTATATTGTATTATATGATACTATATTGTAAGTATCATAGGATGCAATATCGTATTATATATTATTGTATTTATAAACATTGTATCTTATAATACCGTATGAAATGAGCATATGATTTTCATACAATTTTTTAACATATGATATACGATATTGTGTCAAAACAGTTTCCATGAATATCCAAGATCATTAACTATGATTTTCATATCATATGATAAAGGTGGTCTCATAAGGGTGATGCCTCATAAAGGTGATGTCTCGTCTCGGTGAGCTTTGTAATCTGTGATTACCTATGTTTTAACTTTTGCAAGACTTTGAGAGGATTTCAGGTATCAGTTATTCAATTTATAGTAATTACAGTTAGATTTATTTCCCCCCTTTTTTTTACATGATTGCGACAGCAGAGTTCATATCGGTTTAGTGTTGTCTGGCTCTTTAAAAACTCACCTGATAATTAAAATTACGCGTATTATACTGTTTTATATTCCTAAAAAGTATGACATTCTTGAAATTCCACATTTTATCTGGTTCTCAAAAGTTTTACTTCGATTCTCGCGAGAACATGAGAACGCCATTTGCAATGCTTGGAATTGCATTGTGGGTCGAAATTTACTGATGGCGAAAAATTATGACGGATCAATGTGCTAGAAAACCATTGTGAAGTCACTCGATTGTATTTGAAAGTGTACAGAGGTTGTGTCAGCAGTATTTTTACAATATTAATAGTCATTAATTATTTTTATCTTTCTTGTTCTTGTTAGAGTGTAAAATGGGAAACCATACAGGGAACTGCTGGTTTGATAAAAACAGAGCATTTATACTGGTCTGAGTAACTCATGCCAAAAAAATCTGTTGAATGAATGTGCAACTGGTCCGAATTTTCTATTCGCTCAACCCTTGCTGTTAGAGCTCGCTTTGCTTGCCGGCGCCGGTGAGCTGCGCTCGCTATTAAAAGTTTACAATTTTTGGCCCCTGAAGTTAAGGTATAGATAATCCGAGATTCCCCCGACTCTTGATTCTCCCAACCCCAACCCCCCCCCCCCCCCCCCCCCCCCCCCCCCCCCCATTTTCATGAATGTTTTTGAAACATCAAATGAAAAAGTGGGGTAACAGTCAGAGGAGTTTCAAATTTAAGCTTAAAATGCAAAGATGAGACTCTCTGACATGTCAACCTAAGGGCTATGACCGTCAAGGCCTGTGGGCCTCTTGTTGGTTTGAAGCATCTCTAGGATAAGTGGAATCTAAATTGTGGAATTTATGACCTTACCATCGCTGGGGACTCATGGGTGGGGCCAAATATGCAAAGAGGCCAACTATCTCAAATCTTTTTTCTTTACCTCCATTCATTTATGGAAAAAATAAATGCATGGTTATGACGTTCATTAAGTCCTCTACCAAAATTGTGGAACTCACGACCCCTGGGTCAGGGATTCATGCCCTAGGTTGGGGGTAAATATGGCCATAAAGTGAAAATGTATTTAATCCTAGAATATCTTTTTCTCTACTCCAATACATAATTGAGAGTAACTATATACATAGTTATAGTGTCCATGAAGTCCTCTTCTTAAATTGTGAAATTCGTGAAAGGCAGGGGTTCAGACCCTAGGGCAGGGTCAATATGGCCATATAGTGAAAATATATCAAATCTTAGAAAATCTTCTCTACGACAAATATACATGAAATCATATACATTTATAGTGAACATGTATTTTTGTAGGTCACTTTAGTCATTCATATTGAAATGAATTGTCACTTGGCCATATTGAATTAAGGTGGATTGCTACATTGTCACAATATGTCTGACATCCGTTTGAAACGGCATTTTGTTCCGGATTTATAACATTCTTTCGTGGTACAAAATACCTATACACCGTGAAATTGAACTCTTCTAATGAGGGAGATGAGATAAGAATGAAATCACCAAAACGCTTAGAAAATATTTCAGTTTTGTTCGAGCATCAAGCTTTCAGTTAACATGGATTATCAGCTGTTTTGTATGGAAAACGTGAAATCAAAATGATATACTGTTTTGAGCGTTTTCCTGATATTGGCAATACATTTTGTCATGTCATCTGCAGCACACAATCATTCATACGTGACGGATGATAAAGGTAAGCAGATACGATATTTTCACTTAAACTATATGAAGAATATAAAACTATAGTTCAATCATTTGAATTGATCCTAACTGCCCAACATGTAAAACATTTGTAGTGTAAGACTTGCATTGGAGGTAAATCGAAAAGTAAGGGATATGTATGGCATTAAACTAATGTATTTTAATTTGAAAAGTTATAGGTAGCAATAGCAGTGAAAGATTTGCAAGCCAAATGCGGGAACGACAGAATTTTAAGAAGGAGCATGTTTTTCATTACCACACGTGCATGTGTATCGCTGTCAGTGGACAACTAACGTATGTATTAATATGCGTATGGTTGTTGTTTATAATTGTTATTGTAATAAAAAGTAAAAGGCAATTTAACTACTAAAATTTTGTTTTTAAAGAGTGTAATATACATGTATATGATGCATTCATCAAAAATATAATTTGTCAGGTTCAAACATTATTATAAGCACTACTTACCTTATATCTACATATTTAGCATGGACTTATTTTTTTTATTCTTTCTTTGTGATTTTTATTAATTAAAAAATTGGTACCAAGATATTTGAGACCATGTAAAATAAAGAAAGACAACTCTTAAACAGGATTTTTTGGAATAATTCAGTATTTCTTGCGATTTTTCAATTTCATTCAATTTCATTTTTTTCATCTCATTAACCCACGAATATTGTTTATATTTTCAGATTTTTGTGGAATTTCGACTAGCAGTTTGCTGTAAAACAATTTTTTTATATTTTAGTTTCATGTTTATGTGGATTCCAATAAAAATCATACAAACTTCATTCATGATTATTTTTTTTTCATTTCAAAACTTTATAACATTTAACTTGAATAAGAAATTTAAAGCAGAAATGTTTCAAAATTAAAAAAATAAGGGGTTATCTGGAACAAGACTGACATTTTAAAAATTTTCTTGAAAATATAGTATTGTACTTTGAGGTCTTATATTGTTGAATACTGGGCCTACTATTAGTAACAAATGCATGCAGCAAAAATCTCCTACACTTATTTGGTGTAGAGATCCACCTTAAATGTTTTGTATTTTAGAATATCAACTATAATTTCCTTTGCATTGTATGCTTGTTGCAATAACCAAATAAAAGGGTGTAGAAATTCCCCCTACTCTTGGTACCCCTTGCCCCTACCCCTTTTGTGAATTGATGTTTGTAAACATCAAATAATTAAAGCTTTGGCGACTGTCAGAGGAAACTTGGATTAAGGTTTAGAGTCACTACAAATGAAGACCATCTTAGGGCTATGGTACTTAGGTCACCGTCAAGGCCTATGGGCCTCGATCTTGTTTTCCTTTCTTTTTACAGATTTGTGTTTTTCTTTTGTTACAGATTTGTGTCCCTGTGTGCTTTCCTTTGTATGGTTGTAAGACCAGGTGAGTGCGGATAAAAAAAGTCACGGGGTTGGGGATTGGGGGGTTGGATGAGGGTATACTGGAATAACCCTGTCTTTCTGTCTGTCTGTCTGTCTGTAGACATAATGTTGGTTCTTTCTTAAAAAGAAAAAAGTTGATCTGAGCCATAGTGGGGGATAAAGTTTTACAAAGAAAATTATAGAGAAAATCTATAAAAATCTAGAGAAAATCTTTAAAAATCTTCTTTTCAAAAACCATTTGGCTAATGCAGAAAATCTCCAACTTGTGTTGTGTAGTGTAGATTCAAATTTGTTCAAATCATGGTCCCCGGGGGTAGGGTGGGGCCACAATTGGTGATGTGACATTTATACATAGGAAGATATAGAGAAAAATCTTTAAAAAAACTTCTGGAAATAAATTTAGCTAAAAAGCTGAATTTTATGAGAAAGCACAGGTTGTGCAGATTAAAGTTTGATCAAACCATGATTCCCTAGAGAAAAGTGGAGCCATATAAGGGGGGATTTTAAAATAGGAATAGAGAAAAATCTTGTCACAAATACTAAAACAACAAAATGGGCTTGCATGCATGGTATTTGCGATAAAAATATGTGGATAAAAATCGGCAGATTTTTTAGCTCACCTGAGCTGAAAGCTCAAATGAGCTTTTCACTTTTCACTTTTTGTCCGGCGTCCATCTGTCTGTTCGCCTGTCGGTCCGCCTGTCTGTCTGTAAACTTTTAACATTTTCGACTTCTTCTCCAGAACCACTGGGCCAAATTCAACCAAACTTGACACAAAGCATCATTGGATGAAGGAGATTAAAGCATGTTAAAATGAAGGACTACACCCTTTTTCAAAGGGAGATAATTAGTAACTATTCAAAATTTGTTGGTAATTTTAAAAAATCTTCTTCTCAAAAACCATTTGACTACATAAGCTGAAACTTCTGTGGAAACATCCTCAGGTGGTTTAGATTCAGATTTGTTCAAATCATGATCCCCGGGCATAGGGTGAACAATGGGGGGGGGGGGGGGGGGGGACGAAATTTTACATAGGAATATATAGAGAAAAACTTTTAAAAATCTTCTCAAAAACCATTTAGCCAGAAATTCTGGCCCCGCCGCCACCAAAAAATTACCGTTCTCAGCCTCAATTCTCAACTCAAGTGTTAAGGACGTCCTCAACTGAGAAAGTTCTCAAATCACCGCCACCAACGTCGTTGAGTACGTACTCAGTTGAGTACAGATTTTACGTTCTCAACTCTACTGAGTACATACTCAGCTGATTTTTTTCATTGATTTAAGCGGTTTTGTTAAATGCAAATGTAAACAAAATATACAGATTAGTAATTATGGAATCTGTAACAGAACGGCAACATCTTCCGGTTGTTGTCTCTGATACTCAAATGATGTCCCCTACCAGTTTGTGGTATGCCCCCGTTGCCAGAAACCTAAGGCAGGTATAAGTAGCTGTAGAATGGGTGGTCTAAGGCACAGTTCTTGGCAGTGTTGTGTATAATTGATGGGGCAATAGAGTCTAAAATGTACTGAATGGTTGCGGGACGGAACCTATATCTGTCAAAAATTTCACCATCTGAATACTCCTCTAGCGGATTTAACCTGTCTCGGATGACTCTTCTTGAAATTTCAACCTCGTCTAACATTTGCCGACGTCGGCGTCGCATATGTCGTCTGTGGGTGGCCGTATTCATCAATATTTTCCCCAATAAAAATGGGTGTAAAACAAGGCGACAATCTTAGTCCCAATTTATTTAATTTTTTTTTATCAATGATCTCCCTAAATATCTACACTCATCTGCTGATCCTGTGTTTTTAAACTCAAACCCAATGAATTGCTTGATGTATGCGAACAATATAATTTTATTATCTTCATCAGAAGATGGTTTGCAACAAAAGCTCAATATCTTGCAAAAATACTGCAATGATTGATGTCTCAATATTAATACATCCAAAACTAAGATAATAGTAACAATACAAAAATTCAAATGAGCACTTAGAGACTGTCTATTCAAATACTTTATTAAAGAATGGAATTCTCAACTCATTGTACATGCTGACAAAAAACTAAGTTGCTACAGCACTTTTAAGCAAAATTTTGGCCAAGAGAACTACCTTAGATTACTTAAAAATTTTGACCGGAGGAGAAGTTTAACACGTATTTGCATTTCCGCTCATAGACTTAATATTGAAAGAGGACGATATCAAGGCATTCCTAGACAAGAAAGATACTGTAATAGATGTAATGTCAAATCAGTTGATGATGAAAAACACTTTTTATTCTCATGTCATCATAATAAGGCATTAAGAGATACTCTGTACAACTCAGTGAAATGATTCTTAAAAGTGGAGTATAATTTTTATATTTATAGATATATATAATGTACAGTGTAATTATTTTAAGGGGGGTTGTTATGTTATGTAACATATAAGCATACTGGCTTGAACACTTTGAGTAGGCCAGTCTGATTGAGTGTGCAAGCACCATCCCTTGGTACTCTCTGTTTTCAGGCCACCTTGTTTCTGTATAGCTGCATTGTTCATGCATTATCTCACATAGTTAAATGTGTTTTATCTTACACATGTATTTCATTGTATTGATGAATCATTTTGCATATGGTTGTTTGTAATGTGAACCTGGACATTCTAGGCTATCATTTCATTCATTGTTTGTTATAATCATGATATTGTTTTTTTATGCATATGCCCCCTGAGGGCCCTTGATTGGTGAATAAACTATATATTGCTTGAGTATTTACTTGAGATAGGTATCTAGCTATCTCAAATATTTTGAGTACGTACTCAAAATTTTTATTTGAGTACGTACTCAAATATTTGGTGGCGGTGATTTGAGGCTGAGAATATGGAGTTGAGTATTTTCCCAGAGTTGAGGCTGAGTTTTATACTCAACTATGTTTGGTGGCGGCTTGGCCTGCAACTTGTGTGGAAGCATCCTCAGGTGGTTTAGATTCAAGTTTTTTAACATTTTAAATGATGATCCCCAGGGGTAGGGTTGGGCCACAATAGGGGGACAAATTTTTACATAGGAATATATAGAGAAAAAAGTTAAAAATCTTCTTCTCAAAAACCATTTAGCCTGACAAACTGAAACTTGTGTTGAAGCTTCCTCAGGTGGTGTATATTCAAGCCTGTTCAAATCATAATCCCTGGGGATAGGGTGGGGCCACAATGAGGGGGGTGTCGAATTTTTATATAAGAATATATAGAGAAAAATATTTAAAAATCTTCTTCCAAAAAACCATTTAACCAGAAAATCTTTTGTGGAAGCATCCTCAGGTGGTGTAAATTCAAGTTTGTTCAAATCATAATCCCCAGTGGTAGGGTTGGGGCCACAATAGGGGATCAAATTTTTACATAGGAATATATAGAGCAAAATTTAAAAATTTTCTTTCAAAAGCCATTTGGCCAGAAAAGCTTAATATTCTGTGAAAGCATCCTTAGGTAGTGTAGATTCAACTTCGTTCCCCCTGCGAGATGATCATGAATAATTCCTTCCTGATTTTTCCTTGAATAATTCATGAATTATATTCATGAAATGTTCATGAAAAGTTCATGAGGATCCTATGAACTTATTATTGGACATTTTAAAGTCATGAATTGTTCATGAAAAGAAGTTGATGAATATCCATGAACATACTTTTTTATGAATAATTCATGAACAGTTATATTCATGAAGCTTCATCATTTGATGAATGTCCAATAATAAGTTCATAGGATTCTCATGAACTTTTCATGAATAAGTTTAATGAATCTTCATGAACTGTTCTTACCTACTACATTTTGTATATAAAAAGGTAAAATCTCGTATAAAAATGACTATTAAATACTTTATTATAATTGAAGAATAATGAGATAATATCTAATGTATCACATAATTCTTTTGTACTGACTATCACTTTAAATAATGAGCAAGTTTAATGAAGTTTGCAAAACAACAGGTAACGATATCAATACTGAACTCATTAGCTTTAAAGAAATGTTACAATATTAGAAATAGACATCCCAATATGCGATGATTTGAAATAAAAGTGACATCAGAATATGGTAACTATTTGATAACTATCATTATGTCCTTGATGAAATCTTGCTTTGTTGCATTTTCCTTGCCTTTGCTCATGTTGATTGCAGTTGTATGACATAAATTACAAAGTGCATTACTGCATGGTAGGTAAAATGCTCCATCCTCAAAATGATTATTTTCTACAAACCCAGAGTAACTTGAGTGTTGTTTTGTCTTGATGGCAATTCTTCTTTGTGACAATTCTTCCCAGACATATAGCCCCTTTGATGGCAGAAGAGTTGTACCTCTGTACTCCAAAAAAATAATATGACAAATAGCAGTATAATTATGACATGTCATTTAAAACATTTGGAACATCAGCTAATCATTTAATCATCTCATTTATTTCAATTTTTATTTCAAATATTTTTATCAAGTAAGATAACGCTGAAATTGCTCTAGAGCTTAAGAGTGCTTACCCTAGAAAAAGTGATATCGCAGAAAAAAGAGAACAAGATGAAGCTAACTGTTTTCAAAGTTGTAAATAATACTGGCCATTTTATTAGAAATTTTTGAATATTCGCAATAGCATTTATTTATTACTTACTGAAAGTTATGTTCCATGATCACTATCTTTAGGGCTGTCCAATATTCTGGTTTCTTCTGCCTAATTCAAGAGTAAAATAAGTTTGTATTGATTAACTCAAATGACATCAGCATTATGCATAACTTTATCTTGTAACTGCACCGATTTAGGTATATCAATAAAACAATTACGTGTATTTCATTATCAATTTTGTTGTTAGTCAGACAAGAATTTCACTACCAATTAAAAACCGCCATTTTGAAATGTTTGAAAAAACCGAACAAAAACTGAATCTTACGTTTTACCTCCTTTACATAAAAGTTTATTTCGATTGATATTTATTATATAACCTTTAATTACTTTCATTACTTTAAACTACATCTGCTGCATTATCTTCTTGAATGTTCCATTACTTGATTATGCCATCGCTCATGTTGAAGATCCGTCTGCTTTCATTCAAAATGCGTAATCACTGGGCGGAAGTGACGTTATAGAATCAAAACAACTTGCTGACTGTATATTCTGAGACTTTTTCATTTGGTTAAATAATTTTTTTAACATGTGTTAATAATAATTAAAGATTACCGTTAAATAAAACTAAATTTAAGGTGCTAAAGTTTTCGTTATTATATATTCAGAGATTGAAAAAACGTACGATTTAATATTGATCAGTTTACACAAGTTGTATCTGTTAAATTTCAACCCCCTCCGTTTTTGAACCCCCCAAGGTTTTGGAACTTAAAAAATAATCTACATTCAATTAAATATTCTTTCATACTTTATTTCTATAATTGTGCACTAATGATTTAAAGTAATATTTTCATTATTGCTTAACATTAAGTTTATGACATATTTAAGTTCAGTGTATTTTTGTAACGGGGGCGAATGGACTTGACACCTTATAAACAATTGCGGATTCTTCGAAGTTGTCGGAGTTTTAACAGCTAATCATAAATGCATGGTTGAAAGTTCTCAAGGGAATATTCGCGTAATGGATTTGTAACTTCTTAGAATGATTCCTTTCAAATGTGTGCAACAGTGATGCCTTTTACAAATAAACAGCAAAGGTTCTAAAATCGACGGGGTCCAGATTTCAACTGAATGTGCTCGGTACATTTTCCCTGTCGATCTCCCAGGGACAGACGCACTTGTGTGTACATATGCTTCTATGATAGACTGACAACCGACCACGTCTTTATTAAACTTGATATACTTCAAACAAGTTAGAAATCAATGTATACTAAAACTTTTTTCCAAGAAACACGCAAATTTTAAAATTATTTAACTTTTTCAGTTTGGTTAAAACCACTAGTTTACAAGATTTTTATCATCATGAAACAAGCATAATGTATCATCTGCAAAGACGGAATATTCACTGATAAATTATATGTCATTTTTGGGATATAAATTTAACAATGAAGGATCTAGGAATTACCATTTGATCATGATGTCTGAGACCTTTGTTTTTGTCAATGAATTTACATGTTTCTTAAAATTAACTAAACCAGAGCCGAGCTCGTTGCAAACAACGAGGAGGTCTTCTGTTGCAGCTTCGTGTCGAGAAAGGATTGTCAATCAGTTTGATTTAAACCGCTCCCTTCTCCTTCCACTTGTCAGGGCCTGACTTCTGACCAATCAGAGCTTTAGAAAATCAATTGGAACTTTTCAAAAGGAGTCAAACAAATTAATTCATGTCTGTTTTCTATGTAATCTCCAGACTAAGTATTGATGAGTTGCACCTCTCGTTAAACAGATAAAGGCATGTCTTTTGTAAGTAGGAGTATATTTAGATTGTATGCAAATGTGTAGGTCATGTGAAGATGACCTGTTATCGATGCCTGTCAGACCCTGACGAGGGTAAGGAGAAGGGGGGTAGTTTTAATCAGACTGGATTGTCAATATGATAATAGTAAGTTCAGAAAATCGAAACGAGGCTCAATTTCAAAGTATCATTTTTATACCAGGCAAGTTCCCCGTTTAACTTACGTCACGTGTATATCATGTTAGGACAACTTTAAAAACACATCAAATATGTACATGTATATAATTATTCCGAACAGAAACACAAAACGATGAATACGGTTATGTACAACTGATGACACGATACAAACTAGGCCTAGCCTTATATCAAAGTGTAATCAACACAAAATCCACTGCGCATGAAAAACAGTGTTATGTTTCATAAGCATTTCCTTGTACTCATACTTAGAGCTCTACCACTTACACAAGGAATAATTTATGTAAAAGGCAGTGTTAAAATTAAACAATTGAAACAAACACAAATTGTAAATAAACGATGACTCCTTCTCTAACCTGAGGGTGCGCTATACGAGAGGTGCTCAGCTGGAGGGACAACTCTCCGTATAAAGTTTGGCCACGCAAGCACTCGGCATCGTTTTTGTTATGGGGAACAAATTTATCCAAAGTTTTAACAAGCTAATAAAAGAAAAAAATACTCAAATCTTCAAAATCCTACTCCGTGGTGGTGGAAGGGAAGGGGGGAGTTGTGAGGCAGCTCTAACTTCTATTGTTAAATATGATTTTGTTTTAAATTTGCCAATTTTATTTTTTTGCCTTTTCCTAAAAAGTATCTGTGGGGGAGAGGGGGAGGGAATGCCCCAAAATTCAATTTTCTAAATGTTAATTCAAAGGAATTGGGGTTGCAAGAAAGGGGGGTGCTTCCACTGGACAAGCTAGAGGTACTGTGAGCAAGCTTACAAATGATCCACCCCCCGCTAAAAAAATAGAAAAAAAATTGTATTATGACTCCATTAAGCTGACTTTATCATGCCTATTGTTGCTCAGGTGAGCGATTGGCCCATGGGCCTCTTGTTTTTTTGAAAGAAGCGTTGTTACATATTAATATATTCATATGAGAACGGAAGACCTTTTTGTCGCTACAGCACCAAGAGTCTAGTTATTAAGGTCTTCCGTTTTCCAACAGAAGACCATATTGCTTTCGTTCGGTTTCTTTTTCCCTATTATTATTTTTTTTCTTTCAAAATTTGTGCACGCGATTTCTCGGAAATGGCTCGGCTGATTTTCATGAAACTAACAGATCTAATAGATAATGATCTGAACTTAATATATATTTTCTTATTTCGATGACGTCATTTCCGTTCTTGAGATAATGACATTTTAGCGATTTTCAGAGGGTCGGCATGTCACTCGAACTCCTCCTAAACGATAAAAGATATCAAGTTGAAATTTTCAGGAATTGTAGACGAATGATTGTAGTTTTGCATAAAGTGAATCATTTATGTCTGGCGCAAAAGGCGCCGGAGCTCGCCTGGACCCGAAAATTGAGATAGAAAATGTAGTGGTTTTTCTTGGTTTTCTTTATGTATCTCTTTTCTCGAAAATATTTTGTTAAGACATGTAGAACAATTAAAATTTATTTTTACAAGACCTTTCATCCGACATCAAGAAAAAGGGGCTGGCCCCTGAAATTAGGGGCCAAAAGGTCTCTGAATTCTTTCATCCATAGCACTTTACTGAGAAATATTTTGTTAAATGTTTAAGAAGCAAAAATGTTCATCTTACAGTTATGTAACTATACATTATAAAAAAATTTCATGCGTTACGTAATTAGGGGTTTTAAGGGGCCAGAAGTCCAAAACTTCGATCACTTATATCACAAAAATCTAAGGGGCCAGAAGTCCGAAATTTTGATCTTCAATATCAAAAAATGGGGAAAATTTTTGAAAAAAATTGTTGAAAAAAGATGCCCAAAATATTGTGCTTAACAATATGCAACAACAATATGAATTATAGTGTCGGCCCTTAAAATGATCTTTTCCAGATATCTCGAGAACGGTATATAATCTCTAAACACTTGTTGAACAAACTGTGTTTAGTTTTAAATTACCTTTCGTTCAATACCAAGAACAGGGGGCTTGCCCCTAAAATTATGGAACCAGAGGGGTCTAAAGTCTTCAATTTATAACTCTTTACTGGGGGATATTTTGTTATTAATCATAGAAGCAGAAATGTTTACCTTACTGTTATGTACCCATACAATATAATATTTTCGTGTTATATTCTCGTGTGTTACGCAATTAGGGATTTTTAAGGGTCATAATATCAAAACTTGTATCACCTATATCTCGTAAAGGAAAAATATTTTGATAAGCAGTATAGTTGAAAAGATGCTCAGAATGATCAACTGAACAATATTTAAACATCAAAATTTCGTTAAACGGTCCCAATTTTCGCACAATTGTTTTTTAGGGTCTTCCATTCCCAACGGAAGACCCTCTTGTTTTTTTTCGGTTTCTTTTTATTAGGGTCTTCCGTTTCTAACAGAAGACCCTCTTGTTATTTTCGGTTTCTTTTTATTATTATTAACGGAAGACCCTCTTGTTATTCTATTGTTAGGGTCTTCCGTTTCCAATGGAAAACCCTCTTGTTATTCAATTGTTTCTTTTCTTTATTAGGATCTTCCGTTTCCAATGGAAGTACTCTTGTTATTCTATTGTTTCTTTTTATTAGGGTCTTCCATTTCTAACGGAAGACCCTCTTGTTATTCTACGGTTTCTTTTTATTATTAAGGTATTCCGTCTTCAGCAGAAGACCCTACTATTATTCTATTGTTTCTTTTTCACTTTTTTTTTCTTCTTCTTCTTCTTATTATTATTCTTTATTTTTGTCTTACAAAACTAGATGGTTCGTTCGATTTCCTTCAAATTTGTAGGGTTGATGTGTCGTTATCTGAAATGTGCACCGCTTTTTCAATTTTTCGTCATTCATTTCCGATCGGAAGTTATCGTCCTAAAACGTTTTTAAAAATTCAATTTTTTCTGCAACGAATCTCAAAAACGAGTAAAGATAGAGGGCTGAATTTTCAGAAATAATAGATCTCACGTTTTCCTGATGCAACATGGTCATAAAAACGTCCGCCGTCACTTTCGGTAGTACCGGAAGGAAAGACTAAAAATCGATTTTTTCAACTTTTTTCTTTTTTGATATTTTTCTGTAGGGTTGATAGTGACCCTTTTACTGATTCAGAATATGTACTTTGTTTTAAAATCGATCAACGCATTCTTGAGATATTAAGCATCAAAGTCCTGAAGCGAGAGTCCGAGTAGCCCAGGCGACCCGGGTTCAAGCCCCAAGTGCCGCAAAATTGTTTCACTCATTTTTTGCTTAGATTTACGATTTATCTGTAAATTGAGGGGTTTTATCTCATCTACTCAAAAATCGGACATCTATCTTGAATTTATTGAATGAAATTTAAATTTTTTTAAAAATTTTAAATTTATATAAATTGTGTTAAAATGACCTCAGACTAATTTAACAAGAGGCCCATGGGCCACATCGCTCACCTGAGGAACAATAGGTATGATAAAATCAGCTTAATGGAGTCATAATACAAACTATCCGGACAATGTAGTATAATACATGTAGATCCTGTATAAATAAAAATCCATTGTTCCCCCTGGATATTCTTATGTTTATTATCATTAGTCCCTTTTCTAACAGAATGATTTTATAGTCATATCACATGTTGAGCATTGCAGTTCTCAAAAAGATCCTAAACAATTGTTTATATATGGGATATAAACCTTCATCAAACTCTGAACCCCTTGTGAGGCCGAAGAATCATCCAGGGGCTAAAGTCTAAACAATTTTAAAGAATCAGCAATATGTCAAAATGTTTGCAGATAAGTAAAAATATATATTATAACATTTCAGCTTTTGTGAATATTCAAAATGTTTTCCTTTGTAAAATTGAATCCCAAATATGGCCCCCCATACTCCTCAAGATTTTGATTTGAACACATTTGAATGTACATTATCTGAGGTTGCTTTCACTAAAGTTACAGCTTTTCTAAGCAAATGGTTTTTTAGAAAAATTTTTTTTAAAAATTTTTCACTATATATTCCTATATAAATTTTTGTTCCCCCACCCACGTTGTGACCCCGTCCTACCCTCGGGGGTCATGATTTGAACAAACTTGAATCTACATTACCTGATGATACTTAGACACAAGTTTCAGCTTTTCTGGCCAATTGGTTTCTGTAAAGGAGATTTTTGAAGATTTACTCTATGTATTCCTATGTAAAAATTTGACCCCCCCCCCCATTGTAGCCCCACCATACCCCCGGGGGTCATGTTTTTCACAACTTTGAATCTACACTACCTGAAGAAGCTTCCACACAATTTTGAACTTTCCTGGCTGATTAGCTTCTGAGAAGATTTTTAAAGATTTACTCTATATAATCCTATGTAAAAATTTGACCCCCGCATTGTGGCCCCACCCTACATCCGGGGACCATGCTTTTCAGAACTTTGAATCTACATTTCCTGAGGATGCTTCCACACAAGTATCAGCTTATCTGGTCAATTGGTTTTTGAGAAGAAGACTTTTGAAGATTTACTCTATATATTCCTATGTAAAAATTCGACGCCCCCATTGTGGCCCCACCCTACCCCTGGGGGTCATGATTTTCACAACTTTGAATCTACACTTCCTGAGGATGCTTCCACACAAGTTTCAGCTTTCCTGGCCAAATGGTGCTTGAGAGGAAGATTTTTGAAAAGTTCTCAAAAATTTTCAATAATTTCTAATTATCTCCCCTTGAAAAAGGGCGTGGTCCCTAATTTTTACAACTTTGAATCCCCTTTGCCTAAGGATGATTTGTGACAAGTTTGGTTAAAATTGGCCCAGTGGTTCTGGAGAAGATTTTGAAAATGTGAAAAGTTTACAGACAGACGGACAGACGGACGACAGACAAAATGTGATCAGAATAGCTCACTTAAGCTTTCAGCTCAGGTGAGCTAAAAACATGACATCTAAGTTGCGCTTACAATTCTACGTCTGATGACATCTTTCACGAAATACTTGAATGAAATTTTAATTTTTCAAAAATTTTAAACTCAGTTAAATCGTGTTAAAATGACCTCAGACTAATTTTAATAGTCCAGTCAAACTATCATAAACCCTAAACAAATTGCAACAGAATTTTTTTCTTGATACTTAATTAGTATAATGTATATTATTGAACATATAAAAACTCTAGAAAATTATATCAAGGCGAAAGATGTTTTTAACCGAGATTAATATATACCAATTTGATAAAATATGAATTGCATAAATGTGCTACCATACACAGCAAGGGAGATCATTATTGCCTAAAGTAAACCAAGCAGTTTTGGTAATAAGGAAGTATAAATCATTCTATATCTGCTCTAAGGTTTGTATCTGTTTAATGTTAATTGAAAATGTTAAATCAAAGGAGTCCATATTATTCTAAGTTTAAATAAATGATTTTGAATTTAATAAAACCATATCTGTATGTCATATTTAATAGTTGCATCAAGTGTTACGATATTGCATAACAAAATGCATGACAATCACAAACAAACTATTTTTAAAAAAAATATTTTAAATTGCTAAGCTATTATAACCTTACAGTAAACATTTAAACAATGATGTTTACTTCTGTATTTTCATAATGGAAGCAAAAAGGGAAATAATCTATGGAAAACTGTTAGTTATATAATTAATTGTATGTACATTGTAACTACAGAACCTTTGAACATGACAAAAGTACTTGAATATCCATGGCAAGTTGTTCCTACTGATCTTTGCACATGGAAAGATAGGGTCTTTTGATTTCAAACATATTTTGTTGAACAAGTGTTTAGAAATTCGTTATCGTTTTTTAACTTTTAACTGGGATAAAACGTTTTAGGGGCCTTCCCCTTATCTCCTTATTGGGGCCATATAACGAAATTTTGATGGTTAGATAAATTGTTTAAAAAATCATTCTAAGCATCTTTTATATTATATTGCTTTTCAAAATATTAGTCCTTTTCGTGATATAAGTGATCGAAGTTTTGGACTTCTGGCCCCGGAAAACCCCTGATTACGTAACGCATGATAAAGTTTTTATAATGTATAGTTCCATAAGTGTAAGATGAACATTTTTGCTTCTTACACAATTTACAAAATATTTCTCAGTAAAGTGCTATGGAAGAAAGACTTCATAGCCCTTTTGGCCCCTTATTTGAGGAACCAGCCCCTTTTTCTTGATATCAAACGAAAGCTCTTGTAAATATAAATTTTATTTGTCATACATGTTTTGTTAAAATATTTTCGAGAAAAGAGATAATGAAAGAAAAACATTAAAAATCACGACGTTTTTTTAAACTCAATTTTCAGCTCCAGGCGAGCTTCAACGCCTTTAAAACCAGACAATCATAAATGCCTTTAGACACATTTACAATCTTTCGTATACCATCCCTGAAAATTTGAACTCAATATCTTTTTTCGTTAAGGAGGAGATAACAGGACAAGTAGACCCTCTGAAAATCGCTAAAACGTCATTATTTCACGAACGGAAATGACGTTATAAAATAGAAAAATTATATATAAGGCTATAATCAATATCTACAAGATCTGAAATTTTTACGAAAATCGGTCGAGTCGTTTTCAAGAAATCGCTTGTACAAAAAAGCGTAAGAAAAAAAAACTAGACACGATCTCGTTGCGAGCAACGAGGAGGTCTTCCGTCCGATTTTAAGAAGGTGATATGACATCATCGACTTTGATTTTCGACAAGAAAACGTGATCTGTAAAAAGGAGTGGAGTAATTATGATTTTCTGCATCCCTTTGTATAAGTTCTCTTACGTTGCTTTTTTAAAAACCTAGCATTTCTTCCAATTGAGATAGAAACGATTAAATTTAATGCTTCTGGCCCCTAAAAACCCCTAATTAGATAAGTAAATCATTATATTGTTAGGATATAAACGTATTATACCTTATTTTGCTTTTATAACCCTCAGAAAATATCCCTCAGTAAACGGCTACAGATAAAAGACTTAAGGACCCTCTGGTCCCCTAATGTGAGGGGCCAGCCCCTTTGTCTTGATATCAAATGAAAGGTCCTTTAACTCTAAACACATTTTGTTTAGCAAGTGTTTAAAAATTCGTTACCGTTTTTAATGTATACGACAAAGAACGTTTTAGGGGCTGTCCCCTTATCTCCTTATAGGGCCGTTTACGAAATTTTGAAGGTTGCATATTGTTTAGTACATCATTTTGAGTATCTTTCCTTCTATACTGCATTTCAAAATATTTTTCCTTTCTGAGATATGGGTGATCAAAACTTAGGACTTTTGACCCCTAAAACCCCTAATTACGTAACACATGATAAAATCATTACATTGCTTGGATAAATAACTATGAGATAAACATATTTGCATCTATAACCTTTCACAAAATATCTATCAGTAAAGGGCTACAGATAAAAAAAACTTATGAGCCGTCTGGTCCCCTAATTTAAGGGGCCAGCCCCTTTTTCTTGATATCAAATGAAAGGTCCTTTAATTCTAAACACATTTTGTTCAACAAGTGTTAGAAATTCGTTACCGTTCTTGAGATATATGGGAAAGAACGTTTTAGGGGCCGATCCCTTATCTCCTTATAGGGGCCGTTTAACGGAATTTTGAAGATTGCATATTGTTTAGTATATCATTTTGAGCATCTTTCCTTCTATACTGCATTTCAAAATATTGTTTCTTTCTCAGATATGGGTGATCAAAACTTTTGGCCCCTAAAAACCCCTAATTACGTTACGCATGATAAAATCATTACATTGCTTGGATAAATCACTGTGAGATAAACATATTTGCTTCTATAACCTTTCACAAAATATCTATCAGTAAAGGGCTACAGATAAAAAACTTTAGAGACCTTTGGTCCCCTAATTTGAGGGGCCAGCCCCTTTTTCTTGGTATTAAATGAAAGGTCTTGTAAATATAAACTTTTTTTTACATTACATGTTTTAACAAAATATTTTTCAGAAAAGAGATAAATAAAAAAAACCCGAAAAAATTACAACGTTTTTTTAATCTCAATTTTCGGGTCTAGGCGAGCTTTGAGGCTCTTTGAGCCAGACATTTATTATCGCCTTTAGACATATCTACAATCTTTCCTCTATCATCCCTGAAAAATTGAACTCAATATCTTTTACCGTTAAGGAGGAGTTCATTGGACAAGCAGACCCTTTAAAATTCACTAAATCGTCAATATCTCAGAAACGGAAATGACGTCATCAATATAAAAAATTTCCAATAAGGTTCAGATCAACATCTATCAGATCTGAAAGTTTTTTTTATCAAAATCGACCGAGCCGTTTTCGAGAACTCGCCGGCACAAAATTTGTAAGAAAAAAAAAGAAAAAAAATAATAATAATATGGAAAAAGAAACAAAGCAAAAACAATAATGTCTTCCGTTGGAAACGGAAGACCTTAATAATAAAAGGGATAAAGAAACAAAGCAATAACAATAAGGTATTCCGTTGGAAACGGAACACCTTAACAAGAGGGTCTTCCGTTGGAAACGGAAGACCCTATAAGAATAATCTTAACCAGCACAATAATTAGAAGGTCTTCCGTTGGAAACGGAAGACCTTAATAACGAAACAATAATACATCGCATCTTTTTTTTTAAATGAAAGATGCCACATTTATAAAGGTGTTTGAATATTCATGAATGTTCATGAAGACTGTGTTTCAATAATATTCTGAGATGTATAAATTTTTTTAAAACGTTTTGTTCTGAATATTAAACTATGTTATTTGTAAAGGTATTTGAAATTATTTAAATTTCCTAAATTAGGTCTTCATGAAAATTCATGAATGTTCAATACCTAGAACCATTGCATTACCAGGTATTTCCTGTATTCTTGTATGTTCATCTTTTTTTCATGAATTACATTTTAAGAATATATTCATGAATAAAATTCATGAACCACCTTTATGAACCAGTTATTAACCAGTCATGAATACATCATGAAACTTCATAAACGGTTCATTAAAGTTCTTAAAGTCATGAATTTCATCCTGCAGGAAACAAATCATAATCCCAGGGGGTGGGATGGGACACAATTGGGGGAGGGGGTCGAATTTGTACATAGAAATATATAGAGAAAAATATTTAAAAATCTTCTTTTAAAAAACATTGGGCCAGAAAAGCTGAAACTTGTGTGGAAACATCCTCAGGTAGTGTAGATTTAAGTTTGTTCAAATCATGATCCCCGGGGATAGGGTGTGGCCACATTAGGGGGTCAAATTTTAATATAGTAATATATAGAGAAAAATATTTAAAAATCTTCTTCCAAAAAACCATTTAGCCAGAAAATCAGAAACTTGTGTGGAAGCATCCTCATGTGGTGTAGATTCAAATTTGTTCAAATCATGGTCTCAGGAGGTAAGTTGTGGCCACAATGGGTGTCAAATTCTTGCATAGGAAAATATTGAGAAAAATCTTAATCTTCTTCTCAAAACCAATCAGCCAATAAAGCTGTAAATTTAGTAAAAGCAACCTCAGGTAGTGTAGATTCAAGTTTGTCAATATCACAATCTTGATGGGTAGGGTGGGGCCACAATGTGGGGATGAGGGGGTGTCAAGTTTTTACATATGTATATAAAGAGAAAAAAAAATTGAATCTTAAAAAAACCATATGCCTAGAAAACCTGTTACTTAAATGAAAGCAACCTCAGATAGTGTTAATTGAAGCTTGTCAAAATCATGATCTTTAGGGTTGGGCCACATCAAGGTATCCAATTTTACATAGGAAAAGATTATTATTATTTTCAAAACTCAAAAGTTATGATATATGTTTTTACTTAAATTCAAGCATGTTGACATATTGTTGATTCTTAATTGTTTAGACTGTGGCCCCTGGACAATTCTGGGTCCCCACAAGGGGTTAATGTTCAAAGTTTGATGACGGTTTATATGTTTAACATCTTCTTAAGGGCTGGAATGCTCAATATGTGATATGATATCATCCTGTTACAAAAGGGGCTTAATATTTAACATAAAAATATCCTGATAAAAAATTTGAAATCTTTTTATACAGGGTCTACTACATTGTCCAGATATTTTGTATATGACTCCATAAAGCTGATTTTATTTTAATATTGTTGCTCAGGTGAGCAATGTGGCCCATGGGCCTCTTGTTTACTTTACGTGCAAGAAATTTTAAGCTATACAATCTTTTGCCATTAGAGAAGAATTCACATTAAGCTTAAAGCTGCATGTTTAATAATTACATGATCTTATCTTTTGTAGGTTACAGTCAAAACCAGACTGTGTATGGATATGAAGGAGAGTCTGTCAAATTGCTTTGTGTCTCTTCAGTTCCTAATGTTACAAAGACAACATGGCGTAGCTATAATGACAGTATTCTTTTCATTAATAATGGAATAAACCCAAACATTCCCAACAAAGAACATTTGTCTGTGATGATAAACAACGAATCAAATGCATATGATCTGTATATCAATAATTTAAGTAGCAGAGATGTGAGCACTTACACCTGCACAGTCACTGGATCTATTTCTCAATTTTATTCATATTTTTTGGGTGTTTACGGTAAGTAAACTATTTTTGTTTTTGTATTTTCACCTATTAAAGCTGCTTGATTTGATTTATATCAAATTTTGTGTACACTTTTAAATGATGGATATGATAATATGTGTGATAATAGACATTGCAATAGTTTTCCCCGTCTGAATTAAGCCTTATTTCAATGAAAAAATGATGTACAAATTTTATTTTAACAAAACAAACGACATAAAAAGGGTATCACGTTATTTCGCCTCATATTTATGCAGATTCGCCCCTGACGTTGAGGCGTAGATGATTGTATTATGACTTTTCAACCTTGCTTTTTGTAAGCCTTCCACCTTATTTAACTCCTGGAGATTCGACTCAAGCTCAGTAACCACGAAGTCCCGAACTTCTTTCACCAATAGTTTATTAATAAGCGTGATCGTTTAGTCAATTGAAAGCAGCCCAAATCAAAGATCTAAATTATATGCCCAAAAATTAAAAATCTGCTTAACATCATTTTACATGGGTATATATAACATTTTACTTATGATGGACAGTTCCGACTAGTTCGGCCCATCTACGATGATCATGAGTGAACATTTAGTGTTTAAATTCCAAAGTTATATTTTATTTCTAAATAAAAGTAACAAAACTGTCAGAACTGCCTATCAAAGAGTATGGATGCAGGATTTGAGTCTCCGAGTCCTGAGTCTCGGAGTCCCCCACCTGGGTATGAGGCATCACTTACTCATAATACATTCATTCATACATTACTAAAAGGTTACAAAGGTTTTATAGAATATGCAATACAGGACTTAATATAGAGTACCAGAGCTATCGATGCAGACACAGAATCGCCAAATACTCAGCTATGTTAAGGGCGTCCATAAAATAATAGCGATATTTATCACATAAAATGTTAGCCTTTGAATAATCTTGATATTCTATTCCAAAAAAATGTTACACAAAGTGATATTTTATCAATATACAAATTAGATAATTCGCTATCGCACGAGCAATTTTTTAGTCTCTTGGGAATACCCTGTCACGTGATACTGCTAAAAATAGAATAACCAGGAATAATACGAAAAAATGCATAGTGCAAGGGCTTAAAATAAAGAAATATAATTATTTCTGTTTCTAACTTGTAAAATGAACATCCAGAATTTCAAAAAGTGCTGGGAGCTTGAAATATTCAAGTAAGAACAATTTTTAAATTCAACATAAACAGTGTATTAACAGAAATTTGCATGGAGTTCCCACAATTAACGCTTATTTATTCGAAATGCGTAGCAATTTCATGCAGCTCCCAGCACTTTTTGATATAATGGGGATATAATGGTAACACATGTAAAATTTCAGTGTATTTGATCAAGTGTATGCCCTTGCACTACTGCATTTTATCTGACCCATTTCACTTTCGGCGTCATATGCGTGAAATTCAAACGCAACACTGACTAAGATCATTAAGGTCTTCCGTTTCCAACGGAAGACCTTATTGTTTTCGTACTGTTTCTTATTAAGGTCT
>WFKH01004874.1:203667-216320 GCA_016163765.1 Magallana hongkongensis
ACAGGCATAATCAAATGTTTATTCTTTGAAATGTGGGGAAATTCAGTGCAACACTTTAATTATGTCTATTCATACATGTAATCTTCCTAAAAGAAGGCTAAATGAAATAACACATTTCGATTTACATAAACAACAATACAATCTTGTCTATATTCAATCCAGACCTCACAGTAATCTTTGTATAGTGCTAGCACAGTATTTGGACTTTCCATTGTTTACATTTTCTTTGAACACGGAGGAAATGCGAGCTAATATTATTGCGATATAAGAGACCAGTAAAAAGCTACAATGAGCCTCAATACTCTTTATGGTCAAAATTATCGAATCGCAGAACATTTGCCTTGCCTGATCGAGTCACCAAACTGATGTTTAAACACAATATTACATGAAAAACAAATGTAAACAAGTAAACAAAATCGAAGCCGAGGAATTTCCCTTTGTTTCTGTTTCATCCTACAGTATTAGATAATATAAAACAATATCTAGGGAAAGTACAGATAAATCCTACCTTGTTCAGTTGAATCCTCTACCGATTTCCGTCCACGCTGGTTGTAAATGAGTTAAATTCCCTGATACATCACTGAAGTCCACATTATTCTGATCACAGCTGCAAGCGCCGATGTGACGTAGTCAACCTCGACACGTCATCAGACGACTTAGGAATTTCATAGTTTCGCGAGATATAAAGAAGAGTTGAAGTTTTTATTTCAGTACACCTTTCTTGATACATCCAAACCCAATAATTAATCATATTCATTTTGGTAGATGTTTGTTAATTACCGAAATACAATATCTCGTAAAATCTCATGAATAAGGGGCGGGGCATATGCAAATTTTCCTAAATCACACGTGCTAGAATTCGAATACCTTCCTTAACATAGCTGAGTATGACACTTATTTATAAACTCTCAATTTGGATATTATTATGCCCGTATTCTGCACATGGTTGCATAACATCATTTAGGAATACTGCGCAGTGCTACAAGAGTCACATAGTTCATTCTGTTAGTTATCATTAACACAATTCATTACGCAGTATCTTTGTATACATAAGTATCATAGTGACCAATTTGTAATAGTAACAATTCAAGGTCATAGCATGGCTATCTGTTTACATTTTAATATACTGTGGTTTCATCAATATTCGTGGGTATCAATTTTCGTGGATTCAAAGAAAATCACAGTTTCAAGGATACATAAATTCGTTGTAAATGATCCTATCAATACAAAATGTTAGTAGAAAATGCACTTTAATGAACATTTAATTTCATGGATAAACTAAACAACGAAACAACGAAATCCACGAAATTTAGTATTCAGCGAATATTGATGAAACCACAGTAGTCTGAATATGAGTAATAATTCTGATTACCAGTGTGATACCTTGAATTAACCAATCTGGTATTATTATTCACTCGAGTTTGGCGGGCATGCAGTTTGATGTTTCCTTTCCAGTTCAGTAATTTTTACCTTTAAATCTCTTATCGATATTTACCTGGACTATGTGATTAATGCGTAAACAGTGTAGTGATTTGAGAACGTATCGTACTGTGACAATCTTCAATGTTTTATATGCTTATTATTTTGAGGAGTCTTGTCAACGATCGCCACGTGTGTATTCACCACGATTAAATTATAAGAACAAAGAAATAGACACAGCATAAGATTTGGATTTCTTTTGAATAAGTGTTTTTGTGAAACTAACTTACACATACATAAAATGCCGCGAGGTGTTAGGAAAAACATTCCACAGCAACCTGAGCAAGGGAGGTAAACGATCTTACATTAGAATTAGATATGAATAACCCATTGAATTGGACTGTGACGCAATTGAGAGAGAAATTAACTGAACTAGGAATTTATTCCCAAGGGATTTAGCGCCGCGACTTTGCATCAACTTTATAACGAGAATGTGAAAAACAACAATGTGACTGTAGAGCAGCGGGAAAATCTGAGATATTCCCCTGTGCTGGGCGGAAATGACGTCAAACCCAAACAAAGTCTTGTTGCAGACTTTGCAGACAATATCGCAATCCAATACAGCGTTACAGCAGACAGTAAACACAATATTAGAGGAAGAGAAAAGAAAAGGATTCGCTGAGGTCGAGGAAGATAACCTCCTAAGGAAATTTGCAGACCAATTCAACTCCGATGCAGGTAGGGAAACCTTGGGTAATATTTGTAGGAGCACATAAACATAAGTGTCCCGTCAAAAGACGTGGGACATGTTGACCTTGTATCAGCGGAGATCAGAAAGAAATCTGAACGGGGAAGACATCAATTTGCGTTCATTATTGATACCTGCATATGAAACTACTAGGAAAGACCAAAAAAAGCTGATGAACGTCTCAACCGAAACCTTAACATAAGCGAGTTTGTTACTGCCTTCAGCAGGTTCAAAAGAATTATGTGCACAACATAACCATGGAGACAACAAGAGTTAGACATGTATCTGGTCCTCATTATAGAAATTCACAATGTTTGGCCAACAAAAGTTTTCGAGTACCACAAACTGTTTTCAGCTAAATGTGCTCTCGCTCTTAAACAGAATCAAATGCTAATTGATTGGAGCAAGGGTGACAACGAAATCACGAAATGCGTGGTTGCAGGGGTAGAAGTTAGCACATGTAATTTCTGTTCATCCACAACACATATCTCCAGTATGTGCATGGACAATCAAGAAGACAGAGGAGACAGTAAGCATCAGCGTGGTTAATGGAGAAAAGACAAATATGATCGCAATATTGCTTATCATAAAGGCAGATAAATATGCAATTACTTCAATTCCAACAGATGTTCTGTGCCTTATTACAGAAGGGCCCATGTGTGTGCAAACTGTATGTCAAGATCACATGGAAAACAGAAGTGTTCTAGCCTAAGTTTGGAAAAGAACATCTCTACAAGTCTGTCAGAAGATAAGATAAAGAAACAAAAGACTTCTTAGTGACTAGAAAAGTAAATATTAAAAGATTTCTTTAAGGCTACAACACCGGTAAATATAGACAGATTAGAGTTAGAATTGCGTCATCATCCAGACAAAAACTTTGTTTCATATTTAATTAGTGGACTTCGAGATGGATTCGACATTTTCCTGGGCAATTAGGGATTTAAAGAAACTAGAGCGTTTGATCCTTTATATCTGAAAAAGAGATATAAAAAGAAACTATAGGAGATAAAATCTTGGAACTTTTACTATTGTCCTCAGTACACTTTGAGGGTTCTTCAATCTGTGTACAGAGAGGATCTGAGGCCCCCTTCTATTAGTTACTGTCCTTGAAAGTATTTAAATTTTGATAAAATTGCTTCCAACTTTTAAGGTCACCTGAGTCACTCAGGTACCCCTATTGCTAATGTGCGTCGTGAGTTAACAATTTTATATTTTTAGCTTCTTGAAAATTGTGAAATTCATGGCTCTTCCACCCCTAGGACCTTATAGATGGGACCAATTCTATCATACATATGATACTATCTTACATTTCGCCCTCTGTCTCTCCGATTCATACAAGTCGAAGACCACAAAAATGTACAGGAGCCATAAAAAAACTGGAATTTGGGTGAAAAAACTGTACACTGCCCATCAAAAAACTGTGCAAAAAACGATACAAAATATAGCTTAAATTCTTCGAATACATGTAATAGTAATAAGGCACTATATTTCTAAACCAACAAATGTATTTTGTCGCAGATGTCTTATTTTAAGTGTTGTAATTGAGTTTGATTTCAAATTGTGGTTTATAATAACTATTTTCTCAGGAAATCGTATAAGTTAATCTAGTTTAGTTGACAATTTGTTAAGCAACTTTATATAATAGTATTACGCGAGAGTTGATGTCTCCAATTCATATTTTAATTTTTCATATTACTGATTTATACATCAGCAATACTAAATAACAGCTTGCATAAATTTCAGCACATAAAAACTTAAGTCCATATTCTTTATTTAAGCGTAATCATTGTAATAAACATGTTTAATCATCATATATATTACGTACGGAGAGCTGGTTCAGATTCATCAGTGTATATTTTTAAAGTTTGCTAAATTTTTTTGGATCAAGTTACGAAACATTAAAGTTATAATTAAGCACCCCTTTAAAAACAAAGCTACCTGAAGGGGTATCTTGATACAGATTTATACGTACGTTTACCTATGTTCATTATAAACGCAGGAGCTTCTGCTCCTCTATGTTCTTTCCTGTTGTCTCATCAGACTGTGTTGTGCAATACAGAGCCGCAATTGGAATTTATTATTGTAAAAGCAGGGGTGTTTTAAAAGCGGAAATGTTCACTCTCTTTAATTTCAAATATTTGTTTTTATTTTTCCTATTGTGTTGTGAAAATGTTTATAACATTTACATATAAACAAAACTTTCGTAGAAAAATTACATATTTACATTTTTGGTTTCAAGTTTCTTTTTTGCTCCATATGATATCAGGTGATATTGAAGTCAACCCGAGTCCTACAGACGGTCAAATACACACGTTAGATGTATTTCATCTCAATATTAGGAGAATTCGCCACAAAATACAAAGTTTAGAAACTTTTGTCTCAGATTTTAACATTCTTTGTTTTACTGAAACACTTTTAGACTCGAATGTTTGTGATAGTGATATTTTGTTAGACGGTTACGACACGATTTTTCGTAGAGACAGAAGTTCACACGGAGGGGGTATTTTTATTTACGTTCCTTCGACTATTAAAGCTTCTCGATGTATCAACCTTGAACCTTGATCAAAATCTTAAAATGTATAGATTTAATATTTTCTTCTGTACTATCATAATCGTGGGAGATAAAGTCATGCATTATGTTATTATGCTCATAATGACCGGATGTTAAACTGTAAAATTCACTGCCCATGCCATGGGGCAGAAGTTAAGGTTTTTAGCTCACCTGAGCTGAAAGCTCAAGTGAGCTATTCTGATCACATTTTGTCCGTCGTCCGTCTGTCCGTCTGTCTGTCCGTCCGTCTGTAAACTTTTTACATTTTGAACTTCTTCTCTAAAACCACTGGACCAATTTCAACCAAATTTGGCACAAATCATCCCTATGGAAAGGCGAATATAAATTGCAGAAATGAACGGCCAGTTTTCATTTCAACCGGAGAAAACCTCGAAACTGTAAACAAAGGGGGCGCGTTTTTAAAAATCTTCTTCTCAAGAACTACTGAGTCAAATTCAACGTAGTTTAGTATAAATCATCCTTATGGAAAGGAAAATATAAATTGCAAAAATTAAGGGCCAATCTTTTTCCGAGTTTGAGTTAATTCGAAAATAATAATAATGGGAAGGGGGTGGGCTTCAATTAGTTTATAACTTACGGTTCGGTATTCCATATCTCGAAAACCTCTTTGAAGTGGCCATGATGTTGGACGTATGATAAAACAGGTCAATCTGACAAAGATGGATTTGGTTGTTGTGGAACGTTCGCGTGCGAAGGGAATCTTTGAAACATGCAAGATACATTGGTGCCGATTTTGTGAAGTAAATTGAAATTAAATATTCCAATGCGTTAACATTTTCACCTTTGATGGTGGTTTTAGCTTGTTTTGATTTTCGTTTCATTTTCATTAATTACGCTTTGTAACTTGGGGAACTATCGCCTGTATTCTGTAATTTTTACGTATCAATCAAACATAGACATCGGTAAATAAGAAAGCTGACTGTTTACTTGCGCAAAATAAGATGCATTAACGGGTACCGTACAAATAGCAACGTACTAAAATACAATTCTTTTGGTAATACGGTACGATCTTAGCGTAATAGTTGATTAATGCAATGTGTTTTGTTAGTTGCTCAGTATTTTCTCAAGTCTATTCAGTCTAAACAGAGATTATTTCGCTAATGGAAATATGTACATGTAGCAGAGACATAAATAATTGTTATTTATGTCTCTGCTTGTAGGTACATATGTGATTCATTTTTTTAAAAAGTTGTGCGCTTTGTTTTAGTGCATTTTTACTCTGTTTTAATTGTTTTCAATTTTCTATTTACTAACCATATTTGAGTGTCAAGCTTCGAGATATAAGCAAGATACAGAGCTTTGCTCACAATTCTATGTTTGCACACAGCTGAGACCTTGCGTTTGTTCGTTTACATTTTAAATGCTGAAAAGGAAATACCAAGTTTAAAAATCTTAATTTGAATGTAATAGACTCATGTGAACAAAAACATGAGTCAAACCTAGCAGAATTGTGAGTTCTGTATCATGCTTATAATTCTACGATTGACGGTGACATTTTGGTTGATCATTAGAAATGGCTCATTAAATATTAAATCCTTGTACAGAATAATTAATAGGATGATACGCTGTAATTACATTTTGCACCACCTTTTTATAAGATGAATTGTATGAGATCTACACCAATTTTGATAGTTTTTCAGACATGAGTAAATAAAAACGACGTCTTTAGTCATAAATCATTTTCATAGTTCTGACACAATATTGCAATGGGGATAATTAAATGCACTATTGCTGTTCTTAAGTAAATATTACAGTGGAAAATCATCTTTGGTTGTAGCCATTTGTTGTTTTTAAAAAAAAATTAATGGGTGGGTCCTAGTACAATAGAGTGATATGCCTGTCAATATATTGATTAGAATAGCTCTTTAACATATCATGTGACAACATTTTTTATTCAAGTTAATAAAGTTTTAAAACGTCACACGAGTTCAGGCCAGGTTAACAACAATCGTTTATTATGGGGAAGACGTATTAAATTTTTGAATGTTTTTAATTTGAGGACTTGAGTGCATTGAAGTACAATTTTCTTCTTTCACATATAGAATATTTTGAAATAAAATACAATAATTAGTAAACTGTTGAGGAAGAAAATATACCTATATATTTTGATCACTTTATAAAGTGTGTGTAGGGGGGGGGGGGGGGGCATACGGTAACTAAAATAAAGGGAATTGGAAGTTAACAGTGTACCCCTGCCGAAAATTTAGTTATATATCTTGCATAGGATTTTCTTATTTTCGATAAAAATTGTATTCCATAAAGGTACATGTGTCAAAGATTAAGTGTATGCATAAATGAGTGTAAAATTTGGATATTTTTTGTTGTTGTTATTTTACCGAATTTTTCCTTTGAACGCCCATATAAAGCCATTGTTGCTCAGGTGAGCGATGTGGCCCATGGGCCTCTTGTTAATATGGAAGGGGGCAGAGGGGTGTGATAAATATTGCCATATATTGAACATATATTTTTACTTGGTGTAATTGATGTGTGTCATCCATTAACAATTTTAACTTCATCTTGAAACTACATGGTAAATTGTCACTTGGCAATATTGAATTAAATATATGTACCATTTTAAGAAATCTACTTTAATATCCTATGCATTATATACTTGTAGAAATAAGCTGTGTGCATTTTGTGTGCATTATAAATAAAACTGTGAATCTTATACAAGTTCGCCTTTTTAAGGTCTGCAGGTCTCTTATTATTAAAGATTTCCGAATTATTTAGGAGTTGAAAAATAGGTAGAACATCTGTAGCAAGTATACCTGTAACGAGAGACTGCTTGACGCCGATGATATTTAGGCAATGTACATGTACAAGGTTCAGACCTTAGGGTGGGACCAATATGGCCATATAGTAAAAATTTATTAAATCTCAGAAAATCGTCTTTACTCCCATATATATTTGAGAAAAACTAAATGCAGGATTATAATGTCCATGAAGCCCTGTGGGAACGCACTTTGAAAAAATTACGCACTTTGAAAATTTATTTCAAAGTGCGATAAATTTTGGACCAAGTTAACCCACTTTGAAATTTTTTTTCAAAGTGCTTTATGAAGGTACATCAACATTTTTTAGTATCGAAACACTTAACGCACTTTGAAAAAAATATGTATAAATCACAAATTCTGGAATTAAATTCCTAATTTGTTGATAGTATGATTTGTTAACACTAATGAATCTAATTTACCGTCTTTAAAAACGGGGATAGGGGTGGGGGTGGGGGTTAACCAAAGATACAGGTCAATTGCCAGTACTCCATTTCATTGATTAAAGGAAGAAGGTGCCCTACCCCTCTTGTTTCCTTCCAAAACATATATGATATTCAGCAAATTAGAGTAAATGTATAACATCGGAAAAAGAAATACGCTTTGTTGTAAATTAAGTTCAGTGATATTGAAAAAAACGAGCTGGGCAAACAATAATTTCTCCAATGGTATGATAAAGAATCTACAAGTGTTTCAACATAGACCCTTTTTTCAAATTCTAATCAAATAAATCACTTCATTATAAAAAAAAATACATGTACATTGACAAATATTAAATTATCATAAACTTTCAAATAAGCATTAGGGTTGAGTTTTTTTTCCTCGCACTGATCCTCTTAAAGATCATATTGTTTTTGATAACCATAACTAACCTATCCTTTTTTCACATATTTGTTTATAAGCACATGCAATTGAAGACAGTTGAAATATGTTAAACATTCTCTCCATTATCAATAAATAAATAAAATTATTTTCGTTTCTGCCACAGCACAATGTATCAGATACATTGTAATTAGTAAGTTTGCTGCATACATAAAAGAAGAAAAATGCAGTTGCTAAGCGATGCAGTTTATGTTATATTTGGATAATTCAAATCGCCCGAGTTCTTTATGTAAATTGTCAAACTACGTAATCTTATGAAAAATGGAAAAAAAATTCTAATCGAGAAACTGTTTGTCAAGTTAGCTGAGAATGCAGTGGGTTCTTTTTAAAATATATCCCATTAAGCACAAGGTTAAAACAATTACTTATTGTATCTAAAATTATATATTATTTGGACTAAATCCGGAACAATTTTTTTTTCAAAGTGCGTTAATATCGCCGATATCAACACACTTTAAAAATTTTTTTTTTTCAAAGTGCGTTGACTTGGTCCCAAAATTAACGCACTTTGAAAATTTTTTTCAAAGTGCGCAATTTTTCAAAGTGCGTTGTAACAAAGCCCTCAACTTATATTATGAAATTCATGCCCCCAGGGACATGGGTTCAGGACCAAGGGTGGGGCCAATATGGACAAATAGTGAAAATGTATTGATTTAATAATATTTTCTTCTGTACTATCAACGTAGTGGGAGAGACATGCATAGTTATTATGTTCATAATGTCCTGATGTTAAATTGTGAAATTCCCCTTGCCCAGGCCATGGGACAGAAGTTGAGGCTTTTTTTGGGGGGGGGGGGGGTGTGATTAGAATTGCCATATATTGTACATGTATTTTATCTTAAGAGTAATTGTTATGTTTTTAACTTCATCTTGAAAACTACATGGTAAATTGTCACTTGGCAATATTGAATTGATATGTGTTGTATTTTAGGAAAACTACTTTAATATCCTGTGCTTTGTATACTTGTAGAAACAAGCTGTGTGCATTTTGTGTGCATTATAAATGAAACTGTAAATATTACAAATGATTGACCCTTAAAGGCCTGCAGGTCTCTTATTACCAAAAGTTTACAATTGTTGGCCCCTTGAGCTAAGGTATAGATAATTCGAGATTCCTCCGACTCTTGAACCCCAACACCAACACCAACACCCCCCCCCCCCTATTTTTATGAATGAATGTTTTTGAAACATCAAATAATAAAAGCGGTGGTTACAGTAAGAGGAGTCTCAGATTAGGGTTTAAACTTCAAAATGAAGCTTAAAATGCAAACACGAGACTCTTAAATGTCAATGTAATAGTTATGGTACCCAGGTGACCGTCAAGGCCTGTGGACCTCCTGTTTTCAGATATTTAAATCTTCAACCTGCACAGTTCTACCAGCTGTTTTAAGCGATTAAATAGGCAATGTTCTGTCCCTGTATGCGTAATTTGCATACAAAACATATAAAACCTCATTTTTAATTTTTTTAGCTCAAAAATGTAAACATTTGTATGACAATGTAAACATATCATATTTTGTGGTCCAATTAACTCATCATTTTGATTATTCTCCAAGGTTATTGTAGATACAAAATTTTCCGTGAATTTTGTTTTTTTCCCCACAATACTCGTAATCTTGTATATAGCAGGAAAAGAAGTTCTTATAAAAAAGTTCTAAGCCCTTCGTTTCTCATGATGCAGTATGAAAATCGCATGCTCTTAATACGCTTTTTAGGTCTAGTAGTGCATTTCAGGGTCAGTAACAAACTTATATCAATGAAAGAGATTGATATTGACAGAACATTTTACAAGAAATCTGACTGAGGATCTCCATGTTGTTTGCAAAGAGATCATGTCAAGTTTAATATATTTAATATATTTTTCTTTTGAATTATATGCCCATTAAATTGTTTCTTACTTGATTATGTGTTCAATCAGAAATTATAATTATAACAGTTCAAAACCCGTTAAACAGAACATGTGTTATCCTGATTTACAGTTGATGTCCATAATGTGTCCTTGATTCCGAGTGACAACCCACTTATAATAAGAGAAAAATTGAACCAAGTTGTCCTTTGTGAAGTGAACAGCAACGCAACTCCTGCTCCTAACATCACCTGGTACATTGATTCTACAAACATCAAAAGTTCAACGTTAACGTTTTCTTCCACAGTGAATTTAAGAGGAGAAAGGAGGAACACCTCCAAAGTGTTAAAATGCACAGCTACAAATAACAATAAAACAATTAAAACAGCAAGTACAACACTCAATATAGAATGTAAGTACATTTTTTTTTAGATCCTAACTAGATTTTTTAAGTCATTCGGGTGACCTAATGCAATTGATTTTTCAATTGATCTAATGCAGTTGATTTTCGTCCGTCGTTGTCCGTCGTCTTCTGTCGCCGGTTAAGGTGTCCCACTCCTCAATGTTTTTGTATCAAGAATTTCCGGAGAAGTATATCATTGAAATCTGTAGACAAAACATACAAAAAGTTATGGCCCATTGAATTTGCCCTTTTTGCACATAAATGCAATTTCAGCCTGATTAGAATTTGTTGTCAATATTTTTGATTAAGCAAACTTATTTCTTCAAACATTGTTTTTAATTATGCACGATGGTCACACTGAATAGGGAGATTACGAAAAAAAATTTGTACAAAGCTGCATAAATTTTTGTGTGACATTTTTGCACTTAAAATAGACAATTTCTATAATAGTTACAATTTGATATGAAATAAAAACTTTTTGAATATCAAGAATTTTATAAGATTAATCCAGATTGCCTAGATATGTATTCAGTATCATTTTGACATAATACAACAAGGGGGTCAGTGATGTCAAATTTTAGATATAGGGCTTCAAAGGTAAACTTCTCGCAAAATTTGGCTTTAAAAAATTCAGACATTTTCTATATATTTGCATGATTTTATGCTAAACTTTTATCACTCTCTCAAAATTTAATTTTGTACATGTCACACAGAACCTATAGAATATGTCACAAACCTATCAAATGTAAAAAATGTGAATAATGAATAAAGTATAATAAAAAGAAATTTATATTGAAAATTCATAAAATTGCTTGTTTCTGTCATTTTCGTCTAAAAAATCTTCCGCACGAAAAAATAGTTCCCCAAAAAACTTGTTTGTTTCTTGAACTCAAATGGATTTTCTTTATGAATGTTGTGTAATTATGAAATAATAATTTTTCTGTGATGATTAAACAAAAAAAATCATATTCATTTTAAATATAATGCTCATCTGCGCAATGAAATCAAAACGTGAGGAGTGAAATACCTTAATAACTGAACATGTTAAAATTTTAAAAACTACATGGCCGATTCTTTTGAAAGAATGAATCCTCTAAACACTGCGATTTCGCCCCCTTTTAAACACCAACATTTACTTTTTCAAACAGAAATATTGTAATATTTTAGCTAAAAGCTCAAAGCATGGTCTATATATATGGAAACATTTAAAAACATTTTTGTCTGGGAGACTTTCATTATAAACATGATATCAATGAAAAAAATTGTAAAATTCAGTGCGAAATCCCGACTTCGCTGATACGGCTACATGTATGTATCGGTCATTGTATTATTTGAATAAGAAAGCGGAGCAGCAATCAATGGGCGAATAGTATACATGAGTATGGTATAGTGTGTATGAAGTGTTTACTAAGGTTTTTAAGTAATACAGAAGAAAGCAATCTAAAAGCCGTCTTTTGGGCTTAACACCGACAAATTATACTAATTCAAATTTAGATTTTGACAATTTTTTGATACTTTTTTTATTTTTGAACACGATGTCGCATAGGTGTGCCCAAAGCATGAGTGTGAATAGAGTTGGGTCACGTGATTGGGGCTTTGTTATTCATGAGGTTAAAGACGGATTAAAATTCGTAAACAAGGTACCTCTTCTATAGAGAGAAGCACTCAAGATTTTGCACTTTTTAAATAAACAACATATGAGGGCACTGCTGTTCCAAATTCTTTTATGGATGTGAATGAATGATATAACTTTTCATTACCCACATTAATGACAACTTGAAACATTAAACCGCTCATATAGAAAATAGGCTTTCAAAATGTGGGTGTGGCCTAAAATCTATGGAAAATCGATGTAAACAACATACTACTATATTAATTGAGGTTATGCGTAATTACAATGTTTTGAAGGAAAAAAAGTAATTAAAATTTAAAAACTTTAGTAAAGAAAAAGATGAGGCAATAATATGTAGAAAATCTTCAATTTGATTTTTTGCTAATTATGGCGGGGGGGG
>WFKH01004874.1:229679-277287 GCA_016163765.1 Magallana hongkongensis
CAACATAAATTTCGTGTCTTAATAACTTGCACTTTCTGAGATCTCGCGGGTAAAACATTGGTTTAAAAAAAAGGCAATCTGAGATGTTTGAAATATCTCACCGGAAGTAGATTTTTTTTGTTTCTTTAACATCGAATAGATGACATATGTAAGGCTTTATACTTATAATTCAATTCTATGTGAAAATAAATTAAATGCGTAAAAAAAAGTTTTTGAAGTGCTTCCGGTGACGACCGGAAGTTATGACGAACAAACCAAAATAGTTTGAAGACATCTACAACTATAGGTCTATTATCCTACAAAGTCTGAATGCTCAAGTCCTTATCATTTTTGAGATCCCAATATCACAAGCTTTTTGTCGAGGGACAGGAAACGGACAAGAGGAAATGAATTTTTAAAAATTGAAATAAGCAAATGCAGATATTATCATTTTCTATCATTCCTTAAAATTTCAAAAAAAAACTTGTCAACCGTCTCTGAGAAATCTTTTAAACCAAAAAAAAAAGGGGGGGGGATGAATGTCAAAATTGTTACCCAATTTTCAAACCATGACGAGCTCTAAAAAATGGCGCCACTGGCGAAAAACAAAAACATTTGGAACAACTTTAAACTATGGTCTACCTATCCTGAAAATTTCATATCCATATCTCTGATAGTTTTTGAGTTTTTGTGTGCACAAAGTGCGTCGAAAAACAACATACAAAAACAGCGATAAATCGCTACCGGAAGTGACGACGGCAAAAATATTAAAAACAAAATAAATTCAGATCACTTCCAATCATCTTTGAAATAATGGTTGAAATCGGTTGGATAGTTTTTGAGAAATCGCGTGCACAAAATTTGTGGAAAAAAAAAATAATAACTAGATACGATCTCGTTACGAGTAACGAGTAGGTCTTCCGTCCGATTTGTTTTAAATGATACGATGAATAATCGAAACAATTTCAGAATTAAACCCCCCTTTAAGATAATGTATAAAAATCCCTTATTACGTAATAAATGGGCGTGGCAATGACTTTTCCAGATAGATATTGTTACGATCAACAACTTTGCTTCTATAATACAATACAAAATCTTGATCGTTTTTAAGTTATTTGTAATAGACTTTACGAGTCTCTTGGCCCCTAATTAAAAGGGCCAGCCCCTTTTTCTTGATTTCATACGAAAGGTCTCACGAATACTAAGAATTTTTGTTATTACACTTATCTTAAATTGTTGTTCGTATTTGAGATACAAATGATTGAATATTTTAGGGGCTAGCCCTCTAGATCCTTAATGGGGTGCAGACATTGGTGTTTTGATTACTGGAATCAATTTAAAACATTAATACATACATTTTCTCTTCTGCAATGGTTTAAAAAATATGTCTAGTTCTCTAGATATATTGCTTCAAAATTTGAGAACTTTGACCCCTAAAAATCCCTTATTACGTAATAAATGGGCGTGGCACTGTCTTTTCTAGATAGATATTGATACGATCAACAACTTTGCTTCTATAATGCAATACAAAATCTTGATCGTTTTTAAGTTATTTGTAAAAGACTTTACCAGTCTCTTGGCCCCTAATTAAAGGACCCAGCCTCTTTTTCTTGATTTCATAGGAAAGGTCTCACGAATACTAACAGTTTTTGTTCTTACACCTATCTTAAAGTGTTGTTCATTTTTGAGATACAAATGATTGAATATTTTAGGGGCAAGCCCTGTAGATCCTTAATGGGAAAAGACATTGGTGTTTTGAATAATAGAATCGATTTAAATTATCAATACAAGCATTTTCTCTTCTACAATGCTTAACAAAATATATCGTGTTCTCTAGATATATTGTGTCAAAGTTTGAGAACTTTGGCCCCTTAAAATCCCTAATTACGTCACAAATGGGCGTGGCAATAAGTTTTCCAGATAGATATTGTTACGATCAACAACTTTGCTACTATAATGCATTACAAAATATTTAACGTATTTAAGTTATTTGTAATAGACTTTACGAGTCTTTTGGCCCCTAATTTAAGGGGCCAGCCCCTTTTTCTTGATTTTTTTGGAAGGCACCTTTCATACTTTACTACTTTTATTCTATATGTCTATTCAAAATATCAACTGATGAAAAGATATAGATCAAAGCGTGTGAAAATTCTGATTCGAAATTCGTACCTAATTTTCGTGCCTAGGCGAGCTCAAAGAAATGGCGCCACTGGCGCCAAAAACTACATTCTGCACAACTTCCAACTATGGTCTACCTATCCTGAAAATTTCATTTTTATATCTCTGATAGTCTCTGAGTTTATATCTGCACAAAATTGGTCGTAAAAACTTACAAAATCGGCCGTAAATCGGAACCGGAATTGACGATTTCAAAATTTTAAAAAAACTTCTAGAATTATGACCACTGGCAATCATCTGTGAAAAAATGGTCGAAATCGGCCGAATAGTTTTCGAGAAATCGCGTGCACAAAATTTGTGGAAAAAAAAATAATAACTAGATCTCGTTACGAGTAACGAGTAGGTCTTCCGTCCGATTTGTTTCATATGATACGATGAAATATCGATACTCTCTGCCAATTCTGAGATTACGTTGAAAGTAGGTTTTTTGTCTCGGGACCGGAAACGGACGAACGGAAGCGATTAATGAAAATAAAAGCTAATATTTCATGTATATTTGCCTAGTGAAAATCACTGATTATCAGGCTACATGAAACACCTAAGAAAGTCTATATAAACTGGTTAAAAAAATGAATTGTTTGAACCCTTCCGGTAAGAACCGGAAGTAAAGGTTGACAATAAAAAACCCGTTAAACAAATTTTCAATCAAATGTCTATCATTCATAAAAGTTTCGTGTCTCAATCACTTACAGTGACTAAATCTCGCGAGTATCAAATCTGTAAAAAGCGTTGATTGATTGAAGCGTTGGTTGATCCCTGAGATTTGTGAATAGTTTTAGCACATGCTAAACGCAAAGGAAACTGTTTTCTGATCACATATGCAGAGCGAAACATGCCCACATTAAAATTTCTTGTAATTTCTAAGACAGGAGTCCACGATTTACTGCAATGCGGAGCAAAAAGGTGAGCATACTTTGTACGTGCTTTTGATCCAACAGCTGCATTTTCAAATGCAACCCAAATAATACTGCACCTCTGTGAATTTTCCACCCGAAAGTCCATTTCTTTTTTACCAAACATGTTGTTCCATTCGTTAGACCGTCCTCGACATCAATATTGATACAAATTTCAGCCGGCATATCTTCAACTATTAGCAAGTTTTTGAATAACCCCATTGTTTTTGATGGATCATCAGAAACTTTTGACAAAATTTTCTGTTTCATGTCTTCAGTTACATCTTTCACTAATGTAAAATTCAAATCGTTTCTGTCAAAATCTTCAAAGCTTTTCAAACAACAATACATTATGAAGACAACACAGTTTGTCATACACTGTTTACCCCTTGATTCATTAGAGAAATAAACATCCCCTTGACTGAAATTAGCTTGAACTACTCTTTTTGGAGAATCACTTGAAGCCATTTTCTTTTCCAATACTTTAACTGTGAACTATCAAATGATATTCAAAAATTATCCAATTAATAAATAAATAGACACAAAATAAGAGAATAAATCCTGATCTGTAGAGTATAACTTGGAATGGTATCAGATTAATTTGGCATGACTACGAAGGGAACTTGATTCAGCAGAATATCAGGCAGGCAAATATTTTATGTCAATTATAAAATTACACTTCATATAACCTCCTGCAGTTATATTTTTTAAAATCATAGATTAAGTTGTCATTACATTAAAAAAAAAGACTAATTTAGCCAAATGTTTAAAAAAAATGGACATATAAATCTCTATATCATTATCAATTTCTAATTTTAAAAAAAAAAACTAATACACCACTGTTGATCGACCAGCTAAAAAAATCTTACATTCTTTGAAATCAAAATTAAAAACAAATAAATCTTTTTAAAATCATCTAAACAAGGTTTCAAGAAAAGTTCTACAGTGTCAATATTAGTTATTCGAAATCAAAGTTCACAGTTCTCATTAGACAACATTGTTGTTTAGCATTGATCTACATCTTGAGTCTCTGTCAAAATTCTCAAGTTATATGTTTCTCACAATTCACAATTTTAGTACTGACTCATTGTTCTTAATTGTGTGTGTCAGAATATTCAAATCGTGTCAAAATTCTCATTAAAGTTTCATAACTCTCACTTGTATCTCACAATATCTCTCATTGTTCTCAAATTTGTTTCATAATAAAAACTTGGAATAAAATTCTCATTCAAATACTCTCATAATATTGAAGTGTCTTATTGTTTACATGCAATGAAGTGTCTTATTGTTTACATGCAATGTCTTAATGATCACGAATCTGCTTCGACGAACTTCTTTTGAAAATGTTTTGATAGCAATTGCACTGTATGTAATCTTCAATCAAATTTACCGCCAGATATATGATCTCGGTCTGATGACTCTTTCTCCGCCTACATTAATTGTCCTCTTCTTGTGTATAAACAGCTCTCCGGTTCGACTACGTTAGAATTTTTCTCGCCTTCTCGATGTAAATAATGTATTATTCCGCGTGTTTGACCTCATCATTTATAAATCAAACATATCAGTAATTGAGTAATAAATGATTAATTTCTTACATTTAAATTTTAAAATAATAAAAAAAACAAAGTTAAACAACAAAATGAAAATATTTCACACCTCTTTTTGAGAACTATATTTCACCGCGGAGATATTTTAGGTAACCACCATGAGTCAAAGAACCCATTTGTTTACTTATCATGATAGAGGGCGCTGTCCAAGTTGCGTTCGAATTCGAGGTATACACTGTATCTACGAATTTTGAATCTTAAGTTGCGAATGTGTCCGCTAAGTGAAAAAAATGACGAAGAATAACAAACTACATGTATTTCATGTGAAGTTCAAACCCCTTAAATATTTCTTAAAATTAAACTTTATTGGGCGCATTTTTAAAGAGTTGAATATTTTCTTTTGTAAAGTTAATGTTAATCGCAATCGGAAATTTTCTTTACTATACATATATCAGCAAACGTTGCTCCGAGTATTATTGTTTCAATTAAAACAATTGTATACATAGATAAAGACTTAAACGGTACCCAATCTCTTCAATTTCACAAAAACTGGATGTGTTGCAAATATTTACTATGTGTGGAGATTTATAGTATTGAACGCAACCCTGATTAAAATTACCGATAGATGTCGTTGATTGAAAGATCATGGAAATCATCATGAGATCTGAGAAACCCTAATAAGCGCTTGCGCATGCGCTTAGCGCTTAAAAAAATCATTGCTACATCCATTTACTACGTATTTAGGGATTTTTAGGGGCCAAAGTCCTTAACCTTTGACGAAATATATCTAAATCAATTTACCGGTACTTTTTTTTCCACATATTTTGTTAAGCATTGTAAAAGAGGAAATGTCTGCATAGATGATTCTAATCGATTCCACTAATCAAAACACCAATGTCTGTCCCAATTAATGGTCTAGAGGGTTGGCCCCTAAAATATTCAGTCATTTGTATCTCAAATATGAACAACAATTTTAGATAGGAGTAAGAACAAAAATTGTTAATATAATTAAGGCCTTTTCACGAAAATCAAGAAAAAGGGGCTGGCCCCTATAATTAGGGGCCAAGAGACTCGTTAACTCTATTACAAATAATTAAAAAACGATCAAGATTTTGTAATGCATTATAGAAGCAAAGTTGTTGATTGTAACAATAACCATCAGAAAAAATCATTGCCATACAATATTATGACGTATTTAGGGATTTTCAGGTGACTGAAAGCTTTGATCTTTAATTTGCCGTAAGTTAAAAAAAACACACATACACAAAATCCATAAACACCCACTTTGTTGAGCATTGTTAAAATTTTGGCAATCCTATGTTTTATCCGAGAGGAGGGGGATTCTAAAATTTTATCAATATTTCATTGTATCGTTTCGAAAAATCGAACGGAAGATCTACTCGTTACTCGTAACGAGATCGTATCTAGTTATTATTATTATTAATAAGGTCTTCTGTTTCCAACGGAAGACCTTATAGTTTTCGTACTGTTTCTAATTAGGGTCTTCCGTTTCTATTAAAGCTATTAAACTTTCAGTTATAAAATCACTTCCGTTTTTTAGTTACATCACTTTAAAAATTAAAAAAAAGTGATTTTGTCCATGACTTTTCTCTTAAACGGTTGTTTATGAAAAAATTTAAAATTATATGCATATCATGAATTGTTGAAACATTTTTTTATAACTGGTTATATGTTGATTAGAGATAGTGTATTCCTAAAATACTACACTCTTGATAAAAATTAATGATTATAAATTAAAGAGAAAGAGGAATGCATTGCTTCATAAAGATTTTTTTTTCACACATATGTAACATTTATTTCTTATTAAGAAATTCTAAAAATGTTATAATCACACATGTGCATGTATGTCACACATTTTTGATTTAGGTTTATTTAAGGCAGTTATACATGTAGTTGTGATTACCATTATTTCAATTCATAATGTTTATGGTACAAATTTTAACATGGTTTGTCAAAATTGAGTGTATACACATATACATGATTTCAATCTAAACTTCTCTTTATTATAATCAGTGACTGTATGATTCTTTACAATTACTCATAGAGTGGTGATTAGAGTGCAATCTCATATAGTGTAGATTCAAGTTTGTCAATGTAATTTTCAGGGGTAGGTAGGGTCCACATTGGGGTGGATGTGGCGGGGGGGGGGGGGGGGGCCTTTTTTTGGTTTTTTTTTTTGGAAATAATAATCTTGGGGGGAGGTTGTTTCGATTGGGCCACAATGGGGGGGGGGGGGGGGTAAATTTTTACATAGCTGTATATAGAGAATATCTTAAAAATCATTAGCCTAGAAAAGCTGTTACTTTAATGAAAACATCATCAGATAGTAAAAATGCAGGTTTGTCAAAATCATGATCTTCGGGGTAGGGTAGAGCCAGATTAGTGGGTTGAAATTTACATAGGAAAATGAAGAGATTCTTAAAAATTATTTGCAAAAACTCAAATGCTATGATGTATGGTATTACTTATATGAAAGCATATTCACGTGTTGTTGAATTTTTTTTTTATTGTTTAGACTGTGGCCCCTGGACAATTTTTGGGTCCTACAATGGGCTCAAACTTTAATTGATTTATGTTTAAGATCTTCTTGAGAACTGCAATGCTCAGTATGTAATATGACTTTGATATCATCCTCTTACGAATGGGGCTTAAAATTTAACATGAAAATATCTAATGAAAAAAAAAATGAAGTTCTTTTTATACAGGATCTATTCCACTTCATTGTCCATATATTTATTATACAACTCCATCAAGCTGATTTTATTATGGCTATTGTTGCTCAGGTGATCGATATGGCCCATGGGCCTCTTGTCTTGATATAAAATGAAAGTACGTCTTTTAATTCTAAACGCATTTTAATCATCAAGTGTTTAGAAATTCGTACCATTCTTGAGATAATTGGAATAGGTTCTTTTAGGAGCCGACCCTTAATCTCCTTATAGGGGCCATTTAACAAAATTTATTTGGTTAAATATTGGTAAATACATCATTCTGAGCATCTTCTCTTCTATAATGCTTTTTAAAATATTACTCCTCTTTATGATATAAATGATCAAAACTTCTAGCCTTGAAAACCCCTAATTGTGTCACACATGAGAAAACTTTTATCATGCATGAATAACTAACTGGAAGGTTAACATTTTTGCTTCTATAACATATTACAAAATATTCCTCAGTAAAGAATTGTGAATGAAAGACCTTAGAGCCCTCTTGGCCCCTAATTGAAGGGCCAACCCCTTTTTGTTGATATCAAAAGTAAGCTATTGTCATTTCAAACACGTTTTGTTCAACAAGTGTTTAGAAATTATGTACCGTTCTCGAGATATCAGGAAAAGATCGTTTTGGGGGCCGGTCCCAAAACTCCATTTTGGGACCGGGTAAAAATATATTGCCTTAAGTTTTGGTGGTATCGAACCCACAACCTAAAACTGCAAGTTGTGTATAGTTACCTTTTGTCTGGGGCTTTAACCACTGAGTCGCAACAATATGAGCAGTGTAAATGCTATATATGCGACTTTGGCCACAAATTTACGGACATATATAATTTCTTAAACATTTAATTGTTCGGATACAAAATGATATTTTAAACGTACAGTGGGTCATCTCCCCACATTTTTGTGAATTAAAATCAGTTTTGTTGATATTTTAATTTTTCAATATCTTATCCGTCATTCTATAAGCATTTTACATGCCTTATTCAATTATCTTTTTAAAAATTATCAAAATTTCGTCCTGACTTCAATAGAGTAACATTATTGTTCTATATTCCAAATTTGAATATATATATACATCTTTTTTTTAAAGATCCCCCAACTGTGAATACCCTCTCTCAACAGAACATAATAGAAGGAGGAGACTTGAACGTCATGTGCCAAGCTGAGCCTGGTAACCCACGTTTTACTATGTTCGTCTGGACTATGGAAGGCAACTCAGGATTTGAACAGAATGGAGCCACTCTACAGCTACTTAACATTCTGAAAACTAGTAATGGTTCTTACAGATGTACGGCAAAGAACAACTACTCTAATGGAGATATTGGAACAGACAGTCAGACCATGGTCGTCAACGTTCTTTGTGAGTTTAATGTGAAATAACGAAAACAATTAAAACTAAATTATTTCAAAATGAGTAAACTTATGTTGGCTGTTAGATAACAGTATGTTAAAAATAATTTCATTTGAAGATCCTCCAGAAGTGAATACACTGTCTCAACAGAACATAATAGAAGGAACAGACTTGAACACAACATGTCTTGCTAAGCCTGGTAATCCTAGCTCTACAAAATTCTACTGGACAAAAGTAGACAACTCAGGATTCCGACAGAATGGTTCCACTCTACTGTTACCTAAAATACATAGAACCAGTTCTGGTACCTACAGATGTACAGCAGAGAACAACTACGGTAATGGAGAGAAGGGGACAGACAGTCAGTCCATGGTCGTCAACGTTCTTAGTGAGTTTGATACAACAACACTATATTATACAATTATTGCTGTATTGGTGTCAATATATAATTCGGGCTTGGTAAATATTGTACTCCTGGGTTAGCTGATATACAGTTATTGCTGTTTTGAGGTCAATATAACGATTTAGCTACCCGAGAAGGAAAATATTCACCAGGCCGAAGGCTCTGCTCTGGTAGTTAAATCATCGTATTGCCTGAAATAGCAACAATAATTGTTTTATTACATGATTAAGTATATGATTCAGTGACGAATTGATACAGACATATCAAACTGAGTTTATTTAGCGAGGAAAACCTCATCAACTTTTAGCTTGAAACTATAGCCGAACAAATTAAGAAACAGGATATTTCATTCGACGACATGAATAATGATAACCAATCTTAGAATTTTGCAAATTCCCAATCCAATTTTAGTCCAACAAGAAAAAGAATCAAATGTTGTATTGACGTCCAAGGTTACATGCAGGTGAATAATATACAATTATTGAGGTCAATATATATTGATGATTTAGCTATCTGAGAAGTTCAATGTTCACTGAGCCGAAGGCGAGGTGAATATTGAACTTCGAGGGTAGCTAAATCATTGTATTGAGCGAAAAAACAGCAATAATTGTTTTAATTTATGATTCAATGACGAATTGATACGGACATATCAAATTGGAATTATAACTATCAACTCTAGCGAAGATTTTAGTTTGAAGCCATTGTAGAACAAGTTTAGAAACAATATTTCATTGGACGATCTATTTTTAGTTAAATATAGAGAAAATCAAATGTTATTTTAACCTCTTAGGTCACTTGCAGGTGAACTTAACTTTTGTTTTCTAGATTGTTGGAAAGCAGCCAATCAGAGAGCTAGGAAATAATCACTCATATAGTAAAACATTTTATTTTTTTCTAGATTGTTGGATATCTATCAGAGAGCTAGGTATTCAGCGATCAATCTTCGTATTGATCAAGAAATAAAACATATTTCATTATATGATATAGTGATAAATTCAAACAAACATATTAAATCGAGTTTTATTAAGTTATGAAAACCTCATCACTTTTCTTTAGTCATAGCAAAACACATTGATAAGCACAAAATTTCAGTTATACCCCCTTTGAACATAAAAAAATGTCCATTTTTGGGGGTTGATTTTATACATATAAAGGCGTTGTTATGCAAATGTCGGTTTCAGGAACATTTTTATTAGGTCACCTGAGTCACTTAGGGGACATATTGCAATTGGTCTTCGTCCGTCGTCATGCATGGTCCATCATGAGTCATCAGTAGTGCATTAGCAATTTTACATTTTTAAACTTCTTGAAAAATACAAGGCCAATTCTTACCATTTTTGGTGTGAAGCATCGCCATGGTAGAGTAATTTTAATTGTGAAATTCATGGCTCTACCACCCCTAGTGCCAATGGCGGGGCCAAATATGCAAAAAAATCCTAATCTTTAAAAATGTTCTTCCCTACTCCCACACATTTGGGGAAAAACTAAATGCATTGTCATGATGTCCATGAAGCCCTCTACCAAAATTGTGAAATTCATGGCCCCTGGGTCAGGGTTTCAGACCTTTAGGGTGGGGCCAATAAGACCATATTGTAAAAATGTATTAAATCTTTAAAAATCTTCTCCACTTCCATATATATTTGAGAAAAACTAAATGCATGGTTTTGATATCCATGGAGTCTTCCTCTACCTAAATTGTAAAATTCGTGGTCCCTGGGTCAGGGGTTCAGGACTTCAGGGCGGGCCCAATATGGCCACATAGTGAAAATGAATTGATTTTAGGATGCTCGATGGTCATGGCCATTTTTATGTCACCTGACTTATTGCTATCTGTTTTCGTCCGTCGTCATGGGTTGTTCGTCGTGCGTTAACATTTTACGTTTCTTCTATGGAACCACTGAACCAATTTCAACCAATTTTGGCATAAAGCATTCATGGGTGAACGGGAGTAAAAATTGTGAAATTCATGGTCCCTGCCCCCCTGGGGCTTGAGGGTGGGACTAAAACCATGAAAATTGATGCAATCTTTAAAAATCTTCTTCTTTACATCTGAGCTTAACACAGTCAAACTGTTGGCATGATTGTAATAAGCATTGAGCCCTCTACTAATATTGTGAAATTAATGGCCCCTGGGTCAGGGGTTCAGGCTCTAAGGTGGGGCCATTATGACCATATAGTAAAAATGTATAAGATCTTAGAAAATTTTCTTATTTACTCCCATATATATTTGTTAAAAACTACATGCATGGTTATGATAACCATGAAGTTTTTTACCTTAATTGTGAAATTCATGACTCCTGGGACAGGAGTTTAGGCCCTAGGGAGGGGCCAATGTAGCCATATAGTGAAAATGTATTAAATCTTAGAAAATCTTTACTCCCACACAATTCGGAGAAAAACTGAATGCATGGTTATGATGTCCACGAACTTCTCTACCAAAATTGTGAAATTCATGGCCCCTACGGTTCAGGCCGTAGGGGTTGGGGGGGGGGGGGGGGGGATAGGGCCAAATAGTGTTAATTCATATTATGTTTACAAATCTTCTTCTTTACTCGCACATCTGTAAGAAAAACTGACTTCATAATTATGTTAACCAGGAAGTCCTCTTCTAAAATTTTAAATTTTATGTCCCCTGAAGTATGGATTTTGACTCTAGGGTGGGGCCAAAATGAATGTATAGTGTAAATGCATATAATGTTTAAAAAATGATCTTCTCTACTCTCATACACCTGTAAGGAAAACTGAATTCATAATTTTGTAAACCATGAAGCCCTCTACAAAAATTATTAATTTCATGCCCCCGCGTTACGGGGCTCTGCTCTAGGGCGGGGCCAAAATATTCATATAGTGTTTATGCATTTAATGTTCAAAAAATCCTTTTCTTTACTTCTACTGATACTGAATTAAAACTGACTGCATATGAAGAAAGAAAATAAAGCCATCAATCAAAATTTTAAATTGTCTCCAATTGTAGGGATTTGAATCTAGGGCGGGGCCAAAACGCTCATATAGTGTATAAGGTAGAGGTTCTTAATGCAGGGTGTGGCCAAAATGGTCATTTAGTTTAAAGTACTATATAATGTTTGAAAAAATCAACTGACACAGAATAAAAACTGACTGCATACGGTAAACCAACTTTTATTCGCATGCGAGAAATTTTTGCGAAGTTCTCGAGGTTCTCATTATCCCGAATATTTCTCGCTGTTGACCAGTATTTACCATTTGTTTTCCGTTGGACTGAAATGTCACACTTTCATTGGTTTAAACATAGCACGTGATTGCCTCATATATCTCTATATTTGTTCGGTGAGAGTTAATATTAGGCAATATTGCCGTCATTGGCCGACGCTTCGCTTACTCATTTCGACATTTCATAGTATATTTAATAAGAAACCGCATGCCGTAAGTTCTTAAAGTATTTGGAGTAATTGCCCTTGGAAATTCTTTAAAATTAGAGTAGTTGCCCTTTGAATATTGACGTCACATTGTTGTGTCTGGAGCAGAACAAAATGGCAGCGTCGAAATTTGCTCAAATCTCTTCAGAGGAAAGGGAGAAAACGTTTAAAATTTAATAGCAACAAAACATTGTAAGTAAACATGGGTGAAGCAAAGATTTTTAAACAGTATTTGACAGGTGAGATTGATAATTTTGAAGAGTTTAAATGAGTTAAATTGGACGAGATGTTAGGCATCTTGTACATGGCTTTGCGTAGATCATCGCTATTTGTGAATAAATATGTCGCTTGATAGTCCTCGGGAAAACAAAACACTTATTAGGTTAGTTACTGACCCACTACGAAAATATATTGAGTTGATCAATCTCATAGATGGCTCGGCTTCGCCTCGCCATCTATGAGATTGATCAACCCAATGTATTTCCGTAGTGAGTCAGTAACTAACCTAGTAAGTAATAATAGTTTTCACAAAAAAAAGGTGTGGATAAGGCTTAGTCGCGAAAATTAGTCGCCGTGAAACAGTTCATCTCATGTAATTCGCGAAATATAGTCGTCCAAATAATAGTTGGTTTACAGTATTTAGAACAAAAAAACATTAAGCTGTCATCTTTAATAACATTTGATGTCACCTACATGTAAGGCAAGGGTTATGGCTGGGAGGTTGGGGGGGGGGGTATATATTTATTCTGCTCAGGAATTTCAATGAAAGAAATGAGTAAATTCCCATGTTTAGAAAAAAAGAAAGAATGAAGCTGTCTATGAAAGTGAAGATATTGTGAAAGCATTTGGAAAGAGTTCAGGCAGTAAATGGAGTTATCTTCCCTTGCTCCTTCATAATGGAGTTATCTTCCTTTGCTTGTTCATAATTAGTAATTAATCATTGAATGTAATGTAATTAAGAAGTTGTTTGATCAAAAGAGTTATGCAAATATTTTTTTTATTTGAAACAAAAACAGTTTTTGAAATTTCTAAATAAACAAAAAGACTTGTTAATAGAAAAGTAATAGTTGGCTTACCAAAATCACTGATAAGCAGTACATGTAAAATGATTTTGGTATAAATGCCAGATGGTGATCAAATGAAAATGAAGGTTGAATATTCATAAGCTGAAACAGGAGAAGTGAGAATCATTTAAAAGCTTTTAAAGCTTTTTTTGTTTTTATTTTTTATTGTTTAGTATAGCATTAAATGATTTATTCTTGATGTTCTCATGTAAAAAACTGTCAGTAAAGAGGACAAATTATCATAGAAAGGTAATGACATAAAAAATAAATCATTTAAGGTTGATATTTACATTACCTTCATAATATTGATGAAATCAATGATTTTTATGCCCCCGTCATAAAATGGCTAGGGTATACAGTGTTACCCTGTTCAGTCATTCTGGCATTCAGTCCTTCCGTCCTGTCATCCCGTCATCATTCCATTTCCAATCATTATCTCAACAACCGTTGCACACATTCAACTCAAATTTGATACATGAATGTGTATTATGAATATACAGGTTGAGTTTAATTTGGTTCCGGTCCAATGATTTTTGACAGAGTTATGCCCCATGAACTTAGAAAAACTGAAAAATTCTCAGTTTCCACTCTCTAACTTTTGAAGGGATGCATATATAAAGCTGATATTTCATATGTAGGTTATTTACAATAAAATGGCTATTGTTGTTCAGGTGAGCGATATGGCCCATGGGCTTCTTGTTATTCAGTTCGAGTGGAAAGGGGGCTTATCAAAGAAGTCACGACAATATATGACATTTTGATAAATACAGTATTACAATCAAACAGTTAAAAATGATAACATTACATTCACGGTACTTTTTATCATATATAGCGACACATCCCTTACAGAATTGCAGCATAATTGCAGTACATGTACAGCTCTGTACTGCAGAGCTTTTAAATGGAAAAATACAATGAAGCAGCAGACTTGCAGTATGTTTCAAATATGTTAATTAAGACTGCAATTGTACTGCAAAAAAGACTGCCAGGCAGTAGATACTGCCAGGCAGTATATGCTGCCCTGCAGTAGAATTCTTGAATATCTCTACAGTCTACCGGCCTGCAGTACTAAATAGTGCTGCTAAGCAGTAGAACTGTTGCAGTGGGTTTCAAATATCTACTGCACAGCAGTACTGTATACCCAAATATGGAAGCTTTGGTTGGCAGTAGAGTTACAGCATGTTTCAAATATTTAAATTAGTACTGCACAGCAGTATTGTGTATCCATATATGGAAGCTTTGGTTGGCAGTAGAGGTGCAGCTTGCTTCAAATATTTCAAGTACCCCGGTAGGACAGCAAAACTACTGACATATGTGAATATGGTTGGCAGCCTTTGTAGAATACAACAACTATTAATTGATAACAACTAAAGTAAATTCTTTTATGCATACACACATATATATATTTTCAGGTTTTCTCTATACATACATGTACATTTAATTATGAATAATTTGCAAAGATATCTATATTCACAATACTCATGATAATTAAACATTACAAAGCTTGCAGATATTTCAGTTAATTAACAGTTATTACAGTTAATCTATTCACATTATAATCAGTAATCTATAATGTGTATATACACAAGCCTTTATGAACTTTCATTGCTGTGCTGCACAATTTAACTTTCCTGCTTTTGGTCCTTCATGCTGATGTCAATTTCGCCGCCACTGCTTGGCGAAGGGCCCCTTTTGTAGCGCAAGACTTCTGCGCTGAAAAATCTGAAAATAAATTAATGAAAATAATATATTTAAATTAAAACATCATTAATTTAAAAAATGTTAGGTCTTAGGTGTTTCTTAAAATGCAGGTCTATTAAAAAATTGCATTTTAATATACAGAAAGATATGGAAATAAAAAAGACAGATGGAACTCTTTTATAAATGGAAGGAGGTATAAAAAGCGTTAGGTGTACATCTATTACACTGATATCCAGTGATAAGACAAAAGAGATAGATACAAAATTTTAGTGTTATATAATTCCATAGATTCTGAACCAATATAATTTCAATAACTATTGAAACTTGCATTGTCACACTAATTTAATTGAATTAATGACAGAATGAGATATACCATTATTTTCTTTTGAAATATTCCAGCTTTTTGACTCCTCCAACTCTTTGTAAGCCTCTGAAAGTTCTGGAAAAAAATAAGTTGCACAATTTCAATATTTAAAATGAACAGGTCAAAACTTAAAAACCCTAAAAAATTGTATTTTAAATAATTTATAACTAAACTTTGACTTGTACAATTTACAGAAAAATTTTGCATCAACATACAATTTGAAAGGATTAATCTAACTTACTGCATTTTAGAATGCCATTTTATTTAATCGCTTCAGCATATTTCACTTCCATGCAGTGGTTTCGCGGGGCTTTATAAGCCACGGTATTCTGCCCATTCACTTGTTGAACTGGCAAGTCCCTTAGGCCTATGAATACAATTTCATACTTTGCTACAGAAGCATAAAAAATTTCAATTTGAATTAAGCCATTGATACTAAGGATAAATTACAATTATTACTCTAAATTCAATGTAATGGAATTTTTTTTATCTTTTGTTAGTATAATAACTTACATCATATTAAAATAGCACTCATTAATAAGGTGATTTAATAACTCAATCCTCTTTTGATGCAAACTCAGATTTTTAACAAAACTTAAATCTAATACAAATGTGAAATCACTTATTTTGCTTACCATACGTTTAAAGCAATCAATTCAGCATTGAGTGCATCTTCCTCATGATCAGAGTCATCAGTTCTAAAAAAAAAAAAGATTTTAAATATTGTTTTTACTTTCTTTTCTTTTTGTACACATGCATCCATCCATCTTTGTAGCTATAATATATAACTATGTAACTTTATACAATATACAAGAATTTTACTGCCATAAATCAAACTTTAAAATTTAAAATCGCCATTTTGAAATGTTTGATAAAAACTTAACTTTATTTGTTTCATTAAAGTAACTACATTTATCTCATATACACTAAAGGTGATTTTAACATGAATATTTTACCTTTTTTATCATTACTCTGAATTACAACTGCTGCAGCATCGTGATTTTTTAATGTTCCATAACATGTCGAAGATCCGTCTGCTTCATTTAAAAGTGCGTAATCATTAGGCGGAAGTGATGTTATAGAATCAAAACAACACGGTGAAAATATATTCTGATAAATTGGGACTTTTTGATTTGGTTCAATATAAACTTTATAAAAAATTAGTTGATCATAATGAATTAATTCTTTTTAATAAGACTGAATTTAATGTACCAAAGATGTCATTAATAAATATTCAGAATCTAGCTACAAGAATTGAAGGAACGTACGAGTTGTTTAGTACGCAGTTTACACAAGGCGTGTCTGTTTAATTTAAACCCCTCATGTTTTGAACCTGCAGGCTTTGAAAACTATCGAATAATTGGAACTCAAATAAATATAATATCATACTTTGTTTCTTTAACTTTGCACTAGTTTTTGTAAGTAATATCTTCATTTTAAATTTTATTACATTAAGTTTTTTACATCTTGAAGTTCGTTTTCATTTTGTAATGGCGACGAATTGACCTGACACCTCATAAACAATGGCGGACTCTTCGAATGAGATCGTAACTGCTGGAGTTTCAATCGCTTCTAAGCTAATGCATTCGTGACAGTGGTCATAGAAATATTCACAAAACAGATTGATAACGTCTTCGAGATGAATTGTGTGCTACAGTGATGCCAGTCACATATAAATAACATTTCGCGACGGAGTTCAAATTACAACGGAATGCATCTTTCGTTCTCGCAGGTTGTACACATAAGCTACTGATATACACAACTGACCATGTATTTACTAGCGTGTTAAAATGCACTTCAAGTTAGATAGAAATCAATGTATACTATAGTCCCCCCCCCCCCCAGAAACCAGGGACGTGAAACAAACTAATTTTGTTATTTCATTTTAACAATTAACGGGGTAGTGAGCAAGTCCACATTGCATTTCCTAATTACTTGACAATGCTGCACATAATGAATGACAGGATATGCATTAAGGTAGATTAATGAGACAATTAAGTCCATGGAAGTTCTACAGCCGGGCATGCTTGTATGTAGAGGATATATTGAGGAACCTTTTATGTACATGGATGTTGATAAGAAGAACTACGTAGAATTTTATCCAAGTCTTATTGAAAGTGATATGATAAAAGATTTATTAATATTGAAACATCATGTCTGTTAGTATATTTTCAGTGTCGGAACAAATAGTTTTTTACACATGTATTTTGCATTTCCCACAAACCCAGGGTTTGAACACCTGATATTTAATTTCGTCTCAAATTTTATGCAAATGTCTCCTTTAAGACATCACATATATTTTATCAAAAAGTCCCTATCAAAACAGCTGTAATAATTAAAGCGTTTGTTTTTAATTATTTCTGCATAATTTTTTTTTTCACAGTTAAAGATAATGCAAATATAGCCAATTAATATATTTGCAGAATATGGTATACCTTCAGAATCTAAGTGATAAAGATAATGCAGTACCTTTGGTGCCTGTATCTAAATGATAAAGATAATGCAGTACAAATGCAGTACCTTTGATGCCTGTATCTAAATGATAAAGATAATGCAGTACAAATGCAGTACACCTATGGCAGACATATGTGAATGATAATGATAATGCAGCAGAAATGCAGTATACCTTTAATACCAGTATCTCAATAATAAAGATAATGCAGTAGAAATGCAGCCTATTTGCAGTATAAAAGCAGCACATGTAATTTTGAGTCACTGAAAAGAAAATTAGAAAAGTTTTTGCAGCACATTTTCAGTATATTTACAGTAGATTATCAGCATATACTGCTGCGCAGTACATTATGCTAAAAAGTACTGCAATTATACTTCATTTTTGCAGTAGATATTAAGTATAATTGCAGCGCTATAGCAGCATATACTGCCTTTGCAGTATCTGCTGCAATTCTGTAAGGGATGATACAGTACTGTATGTTCAGTTTTAATTAAAACAAAACATGTTCTTGTTAAAAAAAATAAATATAAATAAATAATGATAATATAAAAAGTTATACAATGTGTTGCTAAAGTAGAATTGTTGCAAAACGTACATTTGGAAATAATTCTTAAATTGTTTTATATTTAAGTAACTAAAATTGGTCTACATTCATCATTTTCCCAGTAATCTCTTAATACAGTAGCACCATTCTCTAGTTTAACAGATGCCCCAAACTTAAACACAGATGCATCAGTATACAACTCTATTCTTTTATGGAACTGACAGATCTCCATTTAGAACATTCAGACGAACTATCCAGAAATCTCCGATACTCGAGTTCTTCTCTCAATGAATCTGAGACTTTTGCACTTTTACTCTCTTGATGACAAGCAGGAGTAGCAGAATTAAGTTCTCTACAAAAAAAAGTTTACAACGTGGAACTCCTAAACACATAGAAATACATTTCCCACAAAATCTTTGCAATGTCCTCAAATCAACTTCACTGCTTGACAGAATTGATTCTCTCAACTGAATAAATTTTTGTTTCTTATCCCCTGGAAGTATATAAGCTTGTCTAACAGAGTCCATCAAGAAGCCAAGATATCTTTTACAAGTAGATGGAACTAATGATCATTTACTTAAAGCAATGTATATCCTCACCTTGTCAGTAATTCTACCATGACATACACTAGTTGTCTTGCCTCCATAATAACTATCTCTTCATCCTCCCTATCACTTCCCCTTGAAACAATAAACCGATCATCAATGTATAAAGTGTTCTAAACTGAACGCTTCCTTAAATATGCAGTCACACACATACCAACTGTCTGATAGATAAATGGTGATGCCTTCCATCCGAAAGGCAGAGTATTATAAACCATCAACTAACCACCAAACTAAATACCAAAATATGGACGAGATGATTCTGTCACCTTCACCTTCACATGACCAGATTTTTCATCACAAGTTGCCATTAACGAGTTCTTTTGCACAATTCTATGATTATCTTTCAAAGTATCTAACATAAAAGGTAGATCTTTTATCCAAGGATTTAAGAATCTCTCATCATGGCAGAGCCTTGGCTTCGAAGGCTCATCTGTCAGAGGCATGATAACCTTTGGACAACAACCCACCTTACCTAATAATCTGATTGAACCAGATGCAATTCTCTCGCACAACTCTCGTGCTATAAATTCAACATACTGTTTACAGCTATTAGCATTTTGATAATATTTTCTAGGTGGGATATCAGTATCAAAATGTTGACCTTTAAAATTTCTCTGAAAATGTCGAAAAAAAAATCATTAATATTTACACCATTTTTAAGCCATTGTAAAACATCAACACTTAAAATTTCAGAGTCAATAATGTCTTCCAAAAAAGGGAGACATTCATGAAGTTGTCCGGATATAAAATACTTTGGATTACGTAATGGTAAACATTTTATATCAAATTGTACACCGCCACCAAGAACATCCTCAGCTGAAGAGACGTGTTTTGCAAGCAAAGGAACTCACCTTTCAAGTGTTACCTATGCTGGCTGATCTCTGACTTGAACATTTACAGGGTCAAATCCACTAGCCATTTCCCAATCAGGATAAGGATAAGGATTGATGAATGTATTTTCACCTTGAAGGCTTTCTGTATCTTTCTGTAGAAAACAACCAAATAAATGAGAACAAGCCAGCAATAGTACACTTAAAGGAAGAATCCCTTTGCCTACAATCCACGTGGTAAACCCACTAGGGCACCAGTGTCCCTCGAACTGTAGACAAAGAAATTCAATTACATGTCATCATAACAAACAAATACTTGAACAATAATATTGAAAATATTTTTTGACTTATTCAAGTCACATCAACCTGAGTACAAAGTATTAGGCAAAATTCTGGATCCAGGCTGAATATTTCACAGAGAAGTATTGAACCCCTATAAAGTATTCAATAAAACCTGTGGTTATTATTATATTGCTGCGAAATAACATTCCCTCGGATTTTCTTTTGCTTTTGGAGAAGGGGTGTTTATTATCGCTGCAAAATATTGAACCCCTGAGTCCATGTTTCATTACTATTGGAGAGAGGGTGCAAAATATTATGGGGGCAATGTATGGAACCCCCTTTGATTTGCATTTGCTTATGGAGAGGGGGTTTAAATTATTATGGCAGCGAACAATTCTTCTTTCAATTACCGTTGGAGAGGGTGTTGAACATGTTATGGCCTCGAAATATTGAACCCCCTTTTGATTGTTAATTCCCATTGGAGAGGGAGCTCAAGTATTATGGTGCGAAATCTTGAACCCCCTCTGATTTTCTTTAGCCAAAGGAGAGGGTGTTCAAAATATTGTGGCTGCGAAATATTGAAACCTCTCCTATTTTCAATTTCAATAAGAGGGTGTGCTCAAAGTACTATTGCTGTTAAATATCCCCCTCTCAAAATTTTCATTTCCATTCGAGAAGGGGTTTAAAATATTATATCTACGAAATATTAAACCCCCTCTTATCTTCTGCTCTCAGAAACTAGCATATACACCAAGTTTAACATTAGGGTTGTCGTAGTAAACCGAAAAAAATCAGTTCACCGTGGTTCAAATAAATAAGATTATGTTCCCTTCTTAGGGCACCTGAGTCACTCAGGTGACCTCTTGCAATTGCTCTTCGTCCATCGTCGTGCGCCAATGCGGTGTGTGTCGTGCGTCGTGCGTTAACAATTGTACGTTTTTAATTTTTAACTTCTTAAAAACTACAAGGCCAATTGTTATCATTTTCGATGTGAAGCATATGGTAAGAGGAATCAAAATTGTGAAATTCATGGCTCTACCAACCCTGGAGTGTCATAGGCGTAGCCAAATACACAAAAAAAAAACAACTTTTCAAAAGTCTTCTTCTCTACTTCTACACATATGGGGGAAAAACCTTAATGCATTGTAATGATGTCCATGAAGCCTTCTACCAAATTTATGAAATTCATGGCCCCTGGGTCAGGGGTTCAGGCCCTAAAGTGGGGCTAATATAGCCATATTGTAAAAGTGTATTAAATCTTAAAAAATCTTCTCTACTCCCATATACATTTTAGAAAATCTAAAAGAGAGATTCTGAAAAAAAAAATTGTATGAAGCTGCATAACGGTACTTTCTGCACTTAAAATAGACAATTTTTGTAATAGTTACAATTGGATTTGAAATAAAAACTTTTTTCAATATCAAGAATTTTAAAAGATAAATGCAGTTGGCTTAGCTATATATTCTGTATATTTTGACATAATGAAATATGGGGGTCAGTGATGTCAAATTATAGATAGAGGGCTTCAAAGGTAAACTTCTTGCAAAATTTGGGTTTAAAACTTTCAGATTTTTTCTATATATTTGCATTATTTTATGCTAAAAGTCTATCCCACTCTCAAGATTTAATTTTGTACATGTCACACTAAACCTTATATTTTATAGAATACATGTATGTTACAAACCTATCAAATGTTAAAAATGTGCGTAATTAATAAAGAATAATAAAAAGAAAAGTATATTGGAAATTCATAAAATAGCTTGTTTCTGTCATTTTTGTATAAAAAACTTCCGCATGAAAAATTATTCCCCCAAAAAACTTGTGTGCTTATTGAATTCAAATGGATTTTCTTTATGAATGTTTTGTAATTATAAAATAATTATCTTTCTCTTTTGATTAAGTAGATAAAATCAAATTCATTTGAAAAGTAATTATCATCTGCGCAATGAAATCAAAACGTGACGAGTGAGATTCCTTAAACACAACATCATTGTTAAAATTAAACAAGAAAGTTACATGCATCATTTCAGGGCCTAGTTAATTTGGTGCGTTCTTTTCGGGAGTCGTTCTAATCACGGCTAAATATCTTTAAAAATCTTCTTCTTCAGAAGCAAATTGCTACATTTTGGAGCATTAAGGTTAAATAAAAGATATTGTTTCAATTATGGTGATCGAAAAGAAGTAAAAGTTGACCTTTTTTAAACCAAAAATCTCTAAGAATATGGTTGATGTTATCTGTAGATGCACAATAAAATTTTAGAAAATTTATTTAATATCCTGAAGAGTTTAAAGATGCGAAAATAACATTTATACAACAATAACAAAAGTCTTATTTTCACAATTTTATTTTTTTTTTTATAAACTTTCACATTTTGACTTTGTGACAAAAAAACAATTTATCTTATGCCAAACCAGTTTCATTCAGATGTGTTAGCTTTCCCTAAATGTCTGGAATCATACAATCAGAATGAAAATTTCATGTGTATTTAAATTAATCGATTTTTTTCTCAAAGAATATTACCAAATAAGTCGCATTAAAGGTTTTTGTGCTATGCAATTTTTTTTAGATCCACCGACAGTGAATACCTTGTCTAAACAAAACATAATAGAAGGAAGACAGTTGACAGTCACTTGTCAGGCCACCCCTGGAAATCCTGGCTCTACCACATTCTATTGGACCAAGGTAGACAACCCAGGATTTAGACAGAATGGAAGTACCTTACAGTTACATAACATACAGAGGAATAGTTCTGGTACATACAGATGTACAGCAGAGAACAACTACAATAATGGAAAGAAGGGGACAGACAGTCAGTCCATGGTCGTCAACGTTCTTTGTGAGTTTTTTTGTTTTTGTTTTTTTTTTTACATGCTTTTGATAAATACATCCAAAGGAAGCGTATTTACCGTTATTATGAACATGATTATACCCGTTTTTTTCTAAATGAAGTCCAGGTATATTGTTATCATGTTCCGTCTGTCCATCAATCAATCAATCACTTATAGAATAATTTATTATTGTGAGTTTTGGATGGTGAAATTCCACCGAGGGGACATGATCACAGTCCAGGACAATGTTTTGCAGAGTTCTAGACCGTGACTCTTTGCCTCGAGTTGGAATTTCACCATTCCCCACGAGTGTATAATAAATGATTTCTATTCTTGCATTATTTTACGTTAGAAAATGTTGTCTGACACCGCCTTACAAAATTTTGAAATGCTAAGAGTTGTCGGACTTAGTTGAAAACCATCGTCATTTGATATTCAGTAGTAGGAAGTCTGTCGTCTGAGATGAAGCACTATATTGTACTGTATGTTGTGATACAGTATTGCATGTTATGATATTATATTGTTTAATATGATCTATTATTGTAAAATATGATATGATATTGTATCAATTTTTTGGTATAATATTATATGATATGAAATTGTATCATATGCTATTGTATCCTATGATATTGTATTATATGATATTATTAGTTACATGGTTTTTAGTTGACCTAATATGGTTTATACGTGATCAGATAATTCCATATGAGGCTCACGCTCCGCTCTCGCCCCATATGAAATTTACTGATGACGTATAAATCATATTAGGTCAACTACAAACCATGTAACGATTATATCTTACCGACTGCCTTTGTATAAATGGCAAATAATTAATATAACAATAAAAAGTTAACTTTTCATAACAAAGTTACACGTTTCAATTTCGGTACAAAATCTGACGTCATAATACTCTTAGAATGATATCATAATGCTCAAAGGGAGTAATATTTCATAGTGACTATGTATGGATTATACATGGACTCAACGTGACTGCTCTTAGCCAATAATTCCCTTTCAAATTAGCAGGAGGTAAGATATTGTATGATATTATACAATGTTGAATAAAATATCCTTGTATTATATGAAATGATATTGTATCATATGACATTGTATCATATGGTATTGTATCATACGAAATAATACTATTTTTTATCATTTTATGTTGTATCATATGATACAATATCATACTTTATGATACATTATGTATGATATAATGTATCATGATATAATATCATATGATGCACAATATCATGTGATATAAAAGCTTATTATAATACAATATCCTATTATATAATACAATATCATAGGATATTCTACAAAATTGAATTATATAATATGATACGATATTGTATTACATGATATGATACAATATTGTATGATAAAATATGATATGATATTGTAATATGTAAAATGATACAATATTTTATAGTATGATACAATATCATATAATATAACTCATGGATCCAATATACCTCAAATCTCTTAAGTAAATTATCAGATCAATATATTCATTAGTCTCGCACTGTTTATGAAATAACAACTTCAGAACGTAAAAAGTTTTAAAACCAGTTCAGGTCTTAGTTTCAGTCAAAATGAGGAATATATTTTAAAATGTTAATTTCCAAGATCTCAATGCCACTGTTCCATGCCCCCTTTCCTTAGCACATTTGCACAGTGTGTTCTTACAGAAAAAAAATAATAAAGAATAGCATTAATAATCATATTATTCCTAAAATTTAAAGAATCTGAGATATTTTATAAAATAAATGAGTGTATTAAATATCCAACAAAAATGTTCTACTTAACATTTCATTCCAATTGGAAACCTGTGATCGGTACACGTGTAAACTATTATTAAACCGTTGTGGTTAAACGGAACAACCGTCTTAATGACCTAGATCGTCGCTTATTACGATCATTAAAAAGTCTGAGCTGTAAGTAGAATAGAATAGAAATGAAGATCTAAATGGTATCGTGAATGTTGCAGAATAACCTTCTCGGTCCCGACATGTTGTTTGGAATATAAAAGCCTCGGCTAACGCCTCAGCTTTTATTTTTCAAAACAACATTTCTCGACCTCGGAGGTTATTCTGCAACATTAACGAAATCTCGTTTTTTATTTCTTAAGAAATAGAGAAGTGTGCATTTTGAATGCACAGAAAGGTCTTTGGATATGAGGAGGTTATTATTTTTTATCATATAGTGAAGTTACAGTAAATCTAAATACTGCCTTTTCTTTACATGACATGTATCATCAATGCAAACATAATGCATATTTTGAATTTTTCCTGAAAATATAATTTAGGAACCCTGTTATTTTGTACTAAAAATTTGATGCCTAGTTATAAAAAATGTGTCATTATAAGGATATGTATATACTATAGATTCATAAATTAAAAACGGCTTGTCTTCTCCCAATTATCCTGTAGTTTATTCGATTGCAATCATTTAGACTTCAAATGGAAAGGTGTAAACACTGCAAATCATAAACATTATGGTCAAAATAAATGTTTTACTTTTTAAGATCCCCCGGCTGTACAAACTATGTCTCAGCAAAACAAAATAGAAGGAAGACAGTTGACAGTCACTTGTCAGGCCACCCCTGGGAATCCTAGCTCTGTCACTTTCTACTGGACAAACGAAGACAACCCAGGATTCAGATATAATGGGGCCACTCTACAGTTATATAACATACAGAGAACCAGTTCTGGTACATACAGATGTACGGCAGAAAACATCTACAGTAATGGAGAGAAGGGAATAGACAGTCAGTCCATGATCGTCAACGTTCTTTGTGAGTTTAATGTAACACAATTGTATGAAATATTTTATACTCAATCTAATGAAATGCGCGGGAAATTATGTCCCATTTTATAAGTCTGACAGTTAGCAAACTTGTGAAATCCAGGGCTCTTGGTTAGAGGTTCAGACCCTAAGATAAGGCCAGTATTTCCAAATAGTGAAAATATATTTTATCTTAAAAATCTTTTCTACTCCCATAGATATTTGAGAAAAACTAAATATATGGCTGTTGTCCATGAAACCCTCTACCTGAACTGTAAAATTCATTACCCCTGGGTCAGGGGTTCAGGCCTCATTGCATGGCCAATACGGGCACATAGTGAAACTGTATAAAATTTTATATTTTCTTCTGTACTTTCATAATCATGGGAGATCAACTAAATGCATTGTTATCATGTCCATAATGTCCTCTTCTTGAATTTGAAATTCACTGAAAATCTTCTTCTCTACTCCCATATATATATGAGAAAAAACTAAGTGCATGGTTATAATGTCCATGAAGCCCTCTACCTAAATTGAGAATTTCGTTGCCCCTGGGTCAGGGATGCGGATTCTAGAGCAGGGCCATGATGGCCAAATTGTGAAAATGTGTTTAATCTTAAAAATATTCTTTCTACTCCCATACATATTTGAGAAAAAAATTATGCAAGATAGATGTCTATGAAACCATCTACCTAAACTGTGAAATTCATTACCCCTAGGTCAGGGTTTTAGGCCTTATGGCGGGGCCAATATGGGCACATAGTGAAAATGTTTAATTTTTTTTTTGTACTTTCATAGTTATGAGCTCGTTTAAAGTCTTTTCTAGGTGGAATAGAGTTGTATAAAAAGCATTTTTATCATTTTTAGGCTTAAAATACGATATAAAATCTTCAAAACAATTCATTTTTAAAACGTGTTAAAAACTCTTTAAAAATTGAAGCGTGCAGGAGAAAACTGATCCCATTTTTTTGGAAATAAGCTTTGTTTGACATACGACATGCCAGCTCAAATTTTCCATCAGAACATACTACAGATCGCAAGATCTTCAGCTATGTTTCTTTTATATGAAATATAAGAATGAATTCTCTAAACGTCCAATACTTCCTTACACTGTAATGAGGCATTGCCTATTAATATAGCAGGGGTGTGTTGTTTACATCGATTTCTCATAGATTTTAGGCCACACCCTCATTTTTAGAGCCTGTTTTCTATATGAGCACATTAATGTTTCAAGTTGTCGTAAATATGATCAATGAAAACAGTTATTTTAATCATTTACATCCATGAAAGAAATTGAAACGGTCGTGCGTTCATATGTTTTTTTCTTATTTAAAAAGTGCAAAATCCTGTTACTCTATAGTAAAGGTAGATTGTTTACGAATTTCAACCGCCTTGACCTCGTGAACTACAAAGCCCTGAACACGGGATTCAAATCTCTTTACATTCACCTATATGGCAATGTGATCAAAAATCAAATCACTTCATGTCTCATACAAATCCTACTATTGCTGGGTAAAGCTTAATGCATCGGGCAAACCCTATCAAATATTTGTACTGTCAGTGCAAGTCTGGAGCACGGTTGATGGGCAGCTGTGCACATGTACCACAATACGCATGTTGCATCAGTACTGTGGTACATAGGACTTCAGAGACGCTCAGACAAAGTACTTCGTAGTCAAATTATGCACGATAGTGTTCTGGACTGTGCAAAAGACACCGAGACTGATGTTTTCAGTAGCAATGATACTAACATTTTATATAATTAAAAAAAAAAAGAAAAAAATTTATTCCTTATACAAAGAATGTTGTTCACTTCAACCACATATTTATCGAAACACTCGGATTTTTACAAAATCATATGCTTGATAAATTAATTCTAAAAAGACAAGAAAATGTAATAAAACTGAATAAATTAATTCTTTCTTTATAAAAACGGGTTCAGTAAAATATGAAAAATACTGTATTCTTTGTCAGCCGTACTGTTTGCAAATTCCATTTTGTATTTAAAGCGTAGATTTAATTTCTATGTAATAATTTAAATGATATCTCGAAAGTCAAGCAGTAAAAGCCAAAAAAACAAAAAATTGCCAAAATCTAAATTTACAATTATATTTTGTCGGTCTCAAGCTCGAAAAAAGTGAGGGATTGCTTTCGTTGGTATCACTTAAAAAAACTTTCGTAACACCTCAAACACACACTAATATAATCATGCATACTATTTACACCCCTGATTGACGCTCGGCCTTCTTATTCCAATAATACAATGACCGAAATCGCCGTAACAGCGAAGTCGGGATTTTGCACTGAAGCATGCAATTTTATTTCATTGATATCATGTTTATAATGCGAGTTTCCCTGGTATTATCTTTAAAAAAATGTTTTTGACTGTACAAAATCTAAAAAATACAATATTTTGGTTTAAAAGGGTAAATTCCGGTGTTATAAAGGAGCAAGATCGCAGTGTTTAGAGGATACACCCTTTGCTTGTACATGTCGTTTATGATTAATGTATGTCAATAAATGAAGCTAAATTACCAGAATTTAAAGCAAATGTATTGTGTTTCTGCTTGGAATAGGGGAACTTTACAACCACGTAAATGTAACCCCCACCTCCCAAAAAAATAGACCAAAGAGCTTAGGGGTAGGGATACAGAGATATAATGTATTCATTTATGAATTCAAAGTGGTTTTAAGAAGATAAATACTTACATGTCAGGAAAGGGAGGTGGTAGTCATTGCCATATTTTATTTTATTTTTTACTTCAAACTGAAGGTTATTATTTAAATGCATACATGTATATGAGATTCCTCGAAAGGTTTGTATATGGGCTATGGTACTCAAGTGACTGCTTATTGGCCTCTTGTTTTCATGTATTATCAAATCTTGGAACATATGAGAAATTTCATGAGTTTTACAATATTTTAGATTAGTGTAATATATAAACATTTTAAAGGAGATTATTATAAGAACTGGTTTCAATTCAGCAATGTGGCCCATGGGCATCTTGTTTTCTGTTTAACAGGAGTTTTCAAAAAAACAATTTGGATTCTAAGGGGCAAAACAAAACAAAATACGGTTTTAGATGTGTCAAGTCGAAACAATAATTGAAATAAATTATTGAAATTATTTTAAAATGATCATACTTATGTTGGATGTTAGATAACAGAATGTTAAAAATAACTTCATTTAAAGATCCCCCAGAAGTGAATACACTGTCTCAACAGAACATAATAGAAGGAACAGACTTGAACACAACATGTCTTGCTAAGCCTGGTAATCCTAGCTCTACAAAATTCTATTGGACAAAAGTAGACAACCCAGGAGTCAGACAGAATGGTTCCACTCTACTGTTACCTAAAATACATAGAACCAGTTCTGGTAAATACAGATGTACAGCAGAGAACAACTACGGTAATGGAGAGAATGGGACAGACAGTCAGTCCATGGTCGTCAACGTTCTTTGTGAGTTTTATTTGACATGAGTTCATGATGCATTTATATTAAGAAAGGAAAGAGTATTTAGTAGGTACATGTACATGATTCAGAATTCCTCATTAAACCTGTCTGCGACCTGTCTGAAATAAGCTGAAATTTCGCTGGATAATATTGCTTAGATATTTCTAATTTCATAATAGTCTGAAATCTGACTTAAATGAAGTAATCCCAGAGAAATTAATAAAAAAATTCAGCATTTTTTTCAGCAAAATTTTCAGCAATGTTTCAGCACTATAATAATTCTGAAATCTGTCTGACATAGGAACATTTACAACAGTTTCAGCAAAGTTCAGAATTTTGTTTATAACACACATTGTTCTAACACTGTATTAGAGTCAACCGTTGTAATAGATACTAATTGATAATGATCATATGTATAAGTATAAATTTAAGATTTAAAGCTGCAAAGACGTGTTATAAAAAGGGTTATACATATTGTTGAGATTCTTCTAAGAGAATTAATTAGTTAATTAAGACATGAATTGGTGTCAAACTTATAATTTCAAGAGAAAAAACATCAATTTAACCTACACATTGTTTAGAAGAGATCCACGTATATCACAGCAGTGTAGGAACGGAAGTGTACAGTTTTGGGTAGCGCTGTTCATCGAAGCGAGTGCGAGTTTAATCAAATTAATTGATCAATGGATTAAAAAAGCTTCTGGAACTATTTGATACGTTACGGCAATAAACTGGCACAAATATAAGTTGTATGTTTTCTTATTGCAATATGATTTTCATGTGAACATTTTGATAATCAATCTCCAGGGTCACATTTCAAGATTGAAATGAAGCATATGTACAAAATACATCATGGCCAAATTGATGATATGTTGAGGTAGAGGTATATCTCAAGAAAATAGTTTGACTTGGTGTTTAATACTTTTGCAAATAAAATTGTTACAATTTCATAGAATAAAATGAGCTTTGATTATTTCATACTGTACGCATAGCCCAAAACCATCCGGAGTTTTTTTCTGTACGCGTAGTGCTGTGATAAAGAATACCAAAGTTTAATGTCTAGGATGAGGTAGTTCAGCAGAATTACCATTAAATCATAGGATCGACTTTTTTTAGATAATTTTCATTGCGTTAAAACAAATATTTTGTACGGTTTTCCCAAAACATAATGCTCAATCATCAACGAAAATTAATCGCAGAAAAATTAAAACAGCGGGAATGGAGTTAAAAGTTAACAGAATCCATAATTTAGATGTGTGCTCGCTAGTTACCTCCAGAGGATTGCAGGTTGCACTATGTACAATATATAGCTTGTGTGCGATTGTTAAAAATTCATGTCCTGGCCTTATCACCCCTACCCCTTCTTTCAGAAATTAAGCATACATTTAACACCCACATATATTTACATTCACTTTCTTTCCCCTATAAAATTGCATTGATTGATTTGAGTGATACTTACACATAACACAGAAGACCCAATCACCAAATCTGATGCGTATGAATACAATAAATAATATATATTTTTATGATTTCTATTCCTATTGAATCATATGATATAATATTTTATCATATAATATGACATTATATCATATGATATGATATTGTAAAATATCATATGATACGATGTGATATTGTATCATTTTTTGATAAATACCATATGATATGTATCATCATATTGTATCTTGTGAAATTGTATCATGTTATATGATACAGTGTTGTATCATATGACATTAAACAAAATTGTATTATATCATATGATACATTATCATTTCATATATTACAATATCATATGATATAATATCATATCATTTTATACAATATCATTTCAATATATAAAAGATTATATGAAATAATATCATATTATATGATACGATTTTATATTATGAAATACAATATCGTATCACATTGCATGATACCATATAATACACCATCATATCGTATGATATACTATCATATAATATGATACACTTTCATATCAAATGATTCAATATTGTATCATATGATACAATATGTATCATATGATATGAAATTGTATTATATGATACGATAGTGTATCATATGATATGGTATTGTATCATTTAATATGATATGATATTGTATCCTATTGCGATATTGTATTATATGAAACGATAATGTTTCATAAAATATGCAATATTGTTTTATGTAACATAAAGTGTATCATATATATTGTATCATATGATATTGTATCATACAATTTTGTATTTTATGATATTGTGTCAAACCACGCTACAATATCTAGTATTTTGATATAAGAGATCATTAACTGATTTTCATAAACATGTATCATGATCAAGGTGGTCTCATCAAGTTGATGCCTCGTCTCGGTGAGCTTTGTAATCGGAGATTACCTATGTTTTCAAATCATGATCCCTGGGTGTAGGGAGGGGCCACGATGGGTGGTCAAATTTTTACATAAGAATATGTAGAGAAAAGTCTTTAAAAATCTTCTTCTCAAAAACCAATTGGTCAGAGAAGCTGTAACTTGTGTGGAAGCATCCTCAGGTATTGTAGATTCACGTTTGTCAAATCATGATTCCTGGAGGTAGGGTGGGGCCACAATGTTGTACGAATTTTTACATAAGAATATAAAGAGAAAAATCTTTAAAAATCTTCTTCTCAAAAACCAATTGGCCAGACAAGCTGTAACTTGCATGGAAGCATCATCAAGTAATGTAGATTTAAGTTTGTTCAAATTATGATCCCCTGGGAGAGGGTAAGGCCACAATGGGGAGTCGATTTTTTACATAAGAATATGTAGAGAAAAATCTCTAAAAATCGTCTTTTCAAAAAGCAATTGGCCAGACAAGCTTGAACTTGTGTTGAAGCATCCTCATTTAGTGGTAATTCAAGTTTGTTCAAATCATGATCCCTGGGGGTAGGGTGGGGCCACAATAGGGGGTCAAATTTTTACATAAGAATATATGGAGAAAAATCTTTGAAAATCTTCTTCTCATAAACCAATTGGCCAGACAAGGTGTAACTTGTGTGGAAGCATCCTTAAGTAGTGTAAATTCAAGTTTGTTCAAATCATGATCCCTAGAGGTAGGGTGGGGCCACAATGGGGTATCACATTTTTGCATAAGAATATGTAGAGAAAAATCTTTAAAAACTTCTTCTTAAAAACCAAATGGCCAGACAAGCTGTAACTTGTGTGGAAGCTTCCTCAAGTAGTGTAGATTCAAGTTTGTCAAATCATGATCCCCAGAGGTAGGGTGGGGCCACAATGTTGTTCGAATTTTTAAATAAGAATATGTAGAGAAAGACCTTTAAAAATCTTCTTCTCAAAAACCAATTGGCCAGACAAGCTGTAACTTGCATGGAAGCACTATTAGGTAGTGTAGATTTAAGTTTGTACAAATCATGACCCCGGGGGTAGGGTGGGGCCACAATGGGGGGGGGGGGGTCAAATATTTACATAAGAATATACAGAGAAAATATTTGAAAATCTTCTTCTCAAAAAGCAATTAGCCAGACAAGCTGTAACTTGCATGGAAGCATCCTCAAGAAGTGTAGATTCAAGTTTATTCAAATCATGATCTCCGGAGATTGGATGGGGCCACAATGGGGGGTCGATTTTTTTACATAAAAATATATGGAGTATTAATTTTGTATGTATGTTTTTATTTGAACTTTTTCTCTTTTTGCAATTTTAATTTAATATTAATTATCATTATTTTGTATGATTGCATAATACAAAATTAATGTCAAAATTAATCGTCTTACATCCCATATATATGACTGAATATATAAATAAAATTGTGACTTATACCTATTTCAAAATATAATTGAAACAAACATTTAAAAAATAATTGAATATAAATAAGTTAATCATTTTAGGAACAATTAAGTTAATATCTATAGTGTGAATTCAAATATATCATACAAATGTAAATCGAAACAATTATTACTTATCTTAGCTTATTGATAGAAGTAACGCGCACAGATGTTAAACTCCAAATCAGAGCTATCCGTACACACCTGTAAGGGCTACGCGTACAGTAAACAATATCGGAACATGACCAGGAAAGCTTTAATTGTGAAGATATCATTTTTTTTTCATACAATAAACTTTTTTGTCTGAAAGTAAATATCTTTAGAAGATATTTTACGAAAGCTTCGTTAAAGATGAATAACCCGTTTACATATTTACAAGTTTTTTATCATAACAAAATGCCATGTTCTCTACCTGAGCTGCATCGACAACATAACAATATTATTGTGGCATTAAACTAAATTCACAAAATAAAAAAAAATAGCGCAAAGTAAAGAACTGAATATGGTGGTGTATTATTACACCACCAAAAGAAGTGCGCTAGTACGGGTTATTCCCCCTAACTACGCTTTAACTAAATCTACGTTGAAGAGGAATAACCCGTTTACATTAGAATATGGTCTTTATTATTACAAAATGCCAAAATAGTGAGAATTATAAGATACAAGTAAAAAAAAAAAAATTAACAATAACAAAAACAAAGTTATGATCAAATATGTTTACCATGAATGTGCATAATGTTGAAAAAAGACACATTCTGTTTTCCATCTTCCTAACTTTTTTACAATTTTTGGATCAATGTTATTAGCGATAGCGGTCGTAGCTCCTGTCGGACAAATTATTTGGCCGAATACCTATCAGAGCCGAGTCCTGCGAGACGGATTGCTTGCTGCAAAATCCCACTAACAGTTGTTGATTCGATGGCTACAGAAGGAAATTTCAAACTAAGAAAAACTGCGTTGGAACCTGCAGCACCCCATTCTGCAGTTTTGTCAATGTAATTCCTAAGAGTAAACACCGGGTCCAATTTTGGATTTGTGTGGGTTGGTATATTGACTCGAATCCATCACGATGAGTGTCATTTTAATACCAAAGAAACTAATGGTCACACTAACATTACTTTTGAAAACCACTTGATCGACAGAAAAAAATATTATGTTGCTGTTTGCCTGATTTGTCCTTGTCAGAAATTGACCTAGGAGAAATGTCAGATTGTCTTAACATAGCGGAAAGACTGAGAAATGTTATAGCTTTTAATCGCAGGTCTTTGATTGAGAGTTCACTATTATCAGGCCAAGATAAAAATAGATCATTAAAGTTACGGATAGGAAGTACACAAGATTTTTTCATGGGTGCTTTTGTAAATGCGCGAATTAAGGCTTCTACCATATGCTTGACATTGTCAGACCTTGCAGGGCTTGGTATACCAAAAGCATCATAAAGACTGTTTATTGCTGCTGCTTCACAGTTAAGTTTTGATTTTGGTCTAGTTGTAGTCTCTGCTAGAGTTTGTAAGAAAGACACTATAATGTTTGATTGTTTAGGCGGAAAATGTTTTCCTTTAGTTACACAATATTCATAAAACTGAAAAAAATACATATTGTACACATCAACTTTTGACGGGGCTTATAGTAAAACTTGTACAAGTTAACAGTCTTTTCTTCCCACCGCTGTTCTGTTAAGTTTTCCTCTAGATACTCTCAAAGCATATAGTTTTCACTTCTTGTTCTGGAGTCGTTCTGCTCGACCCCATGTGCAGAGTATAGCTTTGTGATTGTTTGGTATCCTTATCGGTGGACATAATTTTGCCTTGCATAGACGATGGAACCACGGTTGTGCTAACTATTTTGGTGCGATTATGGTTGCCTTTTGAACGTGAAGTATGTCAAATATTTCTGGTATAAGGCGAAATAGTGCATTTACGAAATTGTTGTGAAATGTTCAATCTTGATGGGCCATCGCGTTTACACCTGAGGATCTTGATGATAATACCGAGTATTGAAGATTTATGTGTGAGTTGTTGTGACAAATGCAAATCAATCTATGGTGTGAGGACCCCACATTGCGTCCAAGAAGTTGAATAATTCTGGGTGGAGTTGCCACTTGAACTTGTCGTTCAGACGACTTAGGCGATCTTATACTTATGTTTGTCCCCACTATGTGACAACAAATAACGGATACATGATTTCTAAAGAAAGTTCGGGTATAATATTGTTATCCTGTTCCGTCCGTCCGTCCGTCCGTCTGTCACGTTTTAATTTCTCAAACTGCTCTTACTTCTTATAAATGAGCAAACCTAACTCTTGGAGTTTGATTTGGGGTGTCATGTTGTTTTGTAAAGAGGTTTAAAAAGGTTTTAAAAAAAATTCTCTGGTAGTCCTGGGGGGGGGGTCAAATAATTGTATATATATGTGTGCTTCCACTAATCCTGTGTCGGACGCAAATTGGCACCGGATTGAGCGTTGGAAACACTATTATTTTGTCTATCAAGGTTAAATCCAGTAGACGGAAATAAATTACGTCCGCCTCCACGTACGCGATAATAGCCTGGTCGTCCCGAGTATCCTGTTCCCCAACCTCTAACGTTTTGGCTCCGAACGTTCGTTGCCGATATGGTAGTGGCCGTATCTAACAAGTGGATAGATTTTGGCGTGAACCCCGACGTATTTTTTCTGGAGTGTGCGATACAATCTGGTGACGTCTGGATTAAATTGTCCCTGTACTAGTAAAGCAAAATGCTCCTCTTGTAAATATCGAATCTGTGCGACCTGAACGTGCCACAGATCCAAAAAAAAAAGTCTTGTCACTTACTTCAGAACTGTTTTCAAAAGACATTAACAGTTTTAACGTTGTTTCTGCGTAACGTCCACACTTTTGGATTACATTGGTGAATGGCTGATCCGCCCGTTTGACACCCCTCGCCGTGTCGGGTAGCTTCAAATCCACAACATAGTCTTTTATACAAGTATATTCAGACTGAATACCTTCCCCGGTGGCACAGTATTCAGGTACTGAGGAACCGATCGACTCTCTAATACCTTCCTGGGTACGTGGAACTATTCCCTGGCCGAATGGCATGGATCTATAATGGCCGCTTCTATGAAAACCATGCGGTCGTGAAGACACTGAAGTTTCGCCGGCATTCTCGTTCAAATCCTCTTCACAGGCGTTTCTCTGACTACTATCGTTCAGCTCGAGTTTGCGAACCCTTTCAACTATGTCACATATCTGCTGGCTAAGTCAGTCTTATTTTTCAATAATTTTTTTTCGCAATTCGGAGTTCATGTACGTCTTGCGGATGCAGTGCAAAGTAAAGAACTCAATATGGTGGCGTATTATAACGCCACCAAAAGAAGTGCGCCAGTACGGGTTAGTCCCCTTAACTAACTTTATTCAATAAAAAACATTTTTTTTGTCAAAGTAAACGACAAACATCTCTCTGAATATTGTGGTTCAATTTCTTCTTGAATTTTTGTACTGTTTTCATCCAATCAAAATGTTTGCAAAAAGACATTTCAAGATTTTAAAAGTGAAAGGAAGAGTACAGACTTATTCTAGTTTACTACCATACAAAAATCGAGTTTCTGTCTCTCCAGAAGTTTATTCGTTTTTCATCTATGATCAAAATACTGTACACAGCGCTTCTTGTTCTCTCACTTCGATGAACAGCGCAACCCAAAACTGTACACTTCCGTTCCTACACTGTGTGTACAAATGAGTAAAACTTAAAGATTAAAATTTTATCAGTCTACCGACACAAGCCTGATTGGGTTCAGAGCAATATTACATGTAACAGTGCTTTATACATACATGAGGGTTCGGAAATTATTGAGACAACACGAATATTTCCCTTTCTAAGAGACGAATTTTGGTGAAAATTGGCATAAACATTGAAGAAACCCCATCAAATAATTAAACAGAGTAATATTAAAATAATATTTAATATTTTGTTTACGACAGTAGATAAACAAGTTGGTGGTTGGGGTACCCGGTGCAGGCATAAACTCGTAGATTAAAAAACTTTAACATCTACTTTCTAAGTGTCCGTAGACTTACAGTTAATGATAAAAGAAATCAAATTAAAAATGTTCAATTTGCTATTTATTGTGACTAACTTTTGATCAAGTTTTACTAATGTTCGAGTTGAAATACGGATATGGTACAAATATATTAACCAAGCAACAGAAATCAGACAACGACGTTAAATTGAATTTTGACGTCAAGGCAGTGCAACGAATGTACATTAAATTTGTGTAAATCTCAGAAAAAGACCTTTTAAGACCACGCAATTACTTTAGCAAAAACTATACGATGGCAAGGGATAAAGAGCTTCAGTTTATCGTCTTTTTTCACTGATTGTTTAACTAGAATTAAGACAAAGAGACTAAATATCAAGTACTTTTTTACACTTTAACTGATGTCAACAGTTCTAAAATACATGTATGTACAAAATGACTGTAGGAGACAGTTCACAGTAATTTGACTTTCGGGTATAAAAACTCGAATTCTTTTCACGAAAAATCAAGAATGGAGAGAAGATGTAAATGTTGACACCTTGAAATGAAAAAAAAAAGGTGAAAAATGAAGACTAATTCGTTTGTAAGGTGTTTAAAACATAAGAGCAATGAGGAGTGTTTAAATAACGTTTCGATAAGTTTGCAGTTGCTCCGCGTCGGTGGACGAAGGCACGTTGGTCAGCTTACCAAGAATGATCTAATCATGCCTTGGACTAGAAACTTTTCACATTGATAAACTCTATCCTGATTTACGTTTTCGTGAAATTTCAGGCGTTTATCTGTTTTCCCAAGGGAATAAGAGAAAATGTCTCAATAATTTCCGAACAACCTTCGTAGACTTGTAGAAACATTTAATTGGTTATGATATCACCCATGATCATCTTTGTTTAAAAAAATGATTTAATCACTTATGAAATTTGTTACTTTATTTTTGTTGTTATAGTGAAAAGTGTGGAGATGACATCATGGAGTGGGTTCAATTACTTTGTTATCTTTTCTTTTATGTTTTTTCTCTTTTACTGAACTGCTGAATTTTAGATAAACCAGAAATATTAGAGAATAATCCAACAACACTAGTGAATGAAACTGAGCAAGTGACATTAATAAGACAAATAGTCAGCAATCCTTTATCGAATGCCTCATGGTACAACGGATCAGAGCTGTTAAGAAATCAATCATTGGTAATGAATGCAACATTCGACATAAAGGAAGCCACTTGTACAGATACAAAGAACTTCACCCTTGTTGCTAGTAACATTGTTCAGGCAAATGTGACAGCTTTGGTGGAATTAATTGTGAACTGTGAGTATAATATATATTTCTAGCATGTCAATTCAACTTTTCTGATAAATAATTTGCTGGGGTATACCCCTGCTCCGATGGAGAGGGGTATACTTTTTTACCCTTGTGTGTCCGTCTGTCTGTCTGTCTGTCCGTAACAAACATTTCTGTTGCATTTTTCTCAGCAACTATTCATCGCAGATGCTTGAAATGTAAACACCCAATTTGTTAAGGCATTTGTTGTGATTCATTTTTGTTCCAATCGGACGTCAACTTTCTAATTAAAAGACAACTTTTGTTTATTTTTAGCCTAAATTTTCAAATAAATTTTCGTCAAAGATATCTCAGCAACTTTCAATCGCAGATGCTTGAAATTTTACACTCTCTTTGTCAAGGCATGACATACGGTTTGATTAATTTTTGTAGCAATCAGATGTCAACTTTTTGTTAAATGTCTTCTTTGCTTATTTTGTATATTCACATCAGAGCGGGGGTATCACAAGTGAGCATTGGCTCACAGATATGTTGTTAGTAAATGATGAAAAGAAGTTATGTGTTCTAATGAACCAATTAGCCAATAATATAAATACTCTTACATTAGCTTCCTGAATGATGTATTTAAGGTATCTAACTAGTCACGTTTTGATTTCATTGCGCACATGATCATTATATTTAAAATGAGTATGATTTTATTTATTCAACCAGCACAGAAAGATTATTATTTCATTACTGCACAACATTCATAAAGAAAATCCATTTAAATTCAATAAACAAACAAAGGTTGATTTTATGACAATTTTTGTTTTTCTCATCTTATATATTGTACACTGATGTTGAAAAGTAAGGTAGGTTATCCTGACGAAAGTTTTCATTAAAATATAGTAAACAGTAAAATCTATATTTATATTAATCCATCCAGATACATGAAGGGTTTTTTTTTGGGTTTTTTTTTTGTTTTTTGGTTCTTTTTTCATAACCAGATATGTATGATTTATAAGTATTCTATCAACTCACAATGCAAAATAGTTGTTTGTCATTGATGAATTTAGAGGAGCTAATGAACAAGAACGTCAAAGACAGTAGTGTGGCTGAATTCATTTCTCTCAAGGGGGTCATTATCTGAGCCATGGCACAGGATGAATGACCATCTTTAAGTTCTCCTTAAAGATAGCTTAAAGGTGCTTAAATGTAGCTTAAAGACGATCTTTAAGCCACCATTAAGCTACATGTGCTGCTTAAAGGTGGCTTAAAGGTGGCTTAAAGAAAACGTTAAGATGGCTTAAAGGTGCTTAAAGGCAGCTTAAAGACTATCTTTAAGCGACTTTTAGCTACCTTTAAGGACAACTTATTGGTCCTTATTGTCCAAACGTCTTTAAGCCACCTTTAAGCCAATTTGAATAAAAAATTATTCAATATTGTGCTTTATTTACCAACAAAAAGTATTAACTTTATGACAATTTAATCAGCTGTAATCAATGGACAAATATATTTAACCTATATGCAAAGTATTTATTTTAAAAAATCATAGCCGTGCGTCTGGACAAAAAACACACCTGTTGTGTATATCCTGTATATTCTGTGTTAGTTCCAGGGTTTTTCTGAGGTTGAACAAACAATAGATTTAATTAGATATACACAAAGAAATAAAAGCATGTCTAGACACACAACGCAGCGATTTTAACAAGAGAAATTGATTATACATGAACATGTACGGTAGATAAGTAAATAATGTATGTTCTGTCGCAAGTTTCAATGATTCCAAGACTGAAAAGGTATTAACGGTTTTTGCTCTAAAAAATGAAATGAAAAAAAAAAATTCAAAACGCCCAAGACGAGTAATGAACCCGGGGCCCTTTGTTTGCCAACATCACCTCACTTCCACTACGCCACGGCAACTCATACCTAAATGCGGGTTTTTATATCCTATAAATCGTTTGCTATTGAATCAATGTAATGTGTGTGTAATTTTTACTTAAAAAAGATTTTGACTTCCATTCAGTTTGTAACAATCAATTATAATCTAATTTATAAATTACATGCATGCATGTATTTAGAATGAATTACGGTACTTTGTCTTTGGACTTCTGAAAAAAAATATATTATACCTGATTGGAAACTGTTAGGCTTACTAAGTTAATAAATTTAAACCGAGTAGATATACGTTCACATAATTCATAAATATGAAATGTAAGAAAGAAGATGAAACTATTTATTAAATGCATTGATACTATTAGGGTACTAGTTCTACGCAATTTCCCGGTTTTCATGATCACGGCGCCGTTCCAGCAGGTATACTTTTAATAATATTGATTATTATATATTTACAACAGATCTAGAATAACAAATTAAATGAAATATGTTTAAATATTTAATTGTATACATGATTTTTAAACTATCAATTTTATAATAAACAATATCGTCAATTACCAGTGACGTATTTATTGCATGTGGCAATTGCAAATGATGGATACATATACAAGTACATTTATTGTACCGGGCCGGGTATGTGACATATTATATTACCCCTTATAAATATATTTGAATAATTAACCCCCAGTTGTGATTACCGGTACTGAAATTAATTAGCCTTTAGATTTTACTCTTACATACATGTATCTTTGATTTGTAGACGTAATATTTTTAAAACCCAGGGTGAGGAAATTATATTTTGAGAATGAATTACAAATGTAAATAAAACTTTCATTCACTGGACTTATCGTATACACGTACATACTAAGATTTCAACACCTTTAGAAACCCCGACGTGCACCTAGGTACACGACACACGTGCTGTGTATATATTGTATATTCTGTGTTAGTTCCATGGGTTTTCTCAAGTTGGACAAACAATAGACTTTAATTAGATATACATGTAACCGGGCCAGTATGACAAGGGCAATAACTCTTGTGATCAAAGTAACCCTAATGTCAAATACTGGCTCAGTTAAAAATCAACCCAGGTAAGTGGATTCCTGAACTATGGTCAACACTTGAAATGAAAAAATCAGTAAGATTTAACACAATTTATTAATTTATTAATGTTTATAGAGTTGGTTTAGGTCAATGATAGCAATAAGAATTTTATAATAATAGAAAAATTGGAAATTAACAAACAGAAGTACTAAAAGTGAAAATTACTATGAAAATATGTATAACCTGAATTTATAATGAATATATTACAATTGATACTTAATGATTTGATTAAATTCTACAATTAGTAAAAAAAAAATAGTAATCAGAAAATGCAAAAATGCCAAATAATTGCCAAATATCAAAATATGTCCCAACTGGGCCTACATAGAATCTAAAAATAGATTCAATAATAATAGTAGAGGAGCGAGCTACATCTCTATAAATATCAAATTTCTTCCTCTAAGAAAATTTGAAAATGACTAATATAATCCTCCCTATAAAAAAATAATAAGTTATCCACAACACCTTGAACCAGGACTGGGAAAGGGAAAACCTATCTAAACTTACACTCCAAACCTCAAGGAATATCTGTATTAGAAAAAAATGCTTTAAACCCTACAAAAATGAACTAAATCCTAACTTCCTAACTCTACATAAATCATGCTTTATTATGCTTAACCTAACTCTAATCTATTCATAGCTTTAAAACCAAGAGGTTTAAGTGCTAAGAATAGAAAGGAAGACTTACCATTAGGTAATCACTCCCCAACCCAAGTGAAGAAAACTGACCGAACACTCTCTTATATATACCTTGATTCTATTCACTAACTTTAACCAATAAAAACCACAGAAACTAGACTAACTTAGCCAATCAGAGAACAGGTAACTTTATAACTTAGGCATAAGTGACAACATAGATACTATTTCCTGTAGAGTTGTAACTATAAATAGGATAACTTTTAACTTGTTCAAAATATGAAATTAGAAAGAATTAAATGATCAACAGTAACAGAACCTTAAGAATGACAATAAACTGTTTAAACTGTAAAAACTTTAAGAAAAATGCAAACTGTATAATGAAAAAAACCAAATTTGTTACATACACAAACGAATAAAACCATGTATAGACAAACAAAGCAGCAATATCCTACCCGATATAGCAAAGGCAGATGAGAGTCTTCTCATCTTTAACATGTATCTAGCAGATCTAGAATTAGACCTAGAAATAATTAAAATTGGAAAAAATACATATCTTAAACTGATTATTAAATTAAATCATGTATTATTCGTTCATTTTTTTAAATTTTGTTTAATAACCGGATAAACTTAAAATAAGAAAGAAAGAAACGCATTGTCGTACTTAGTTTGTGTGAATGCGTGTTCTTTTACGAAAACAAATTCTAAATAAAAACGAATTGATGTAGATTTGTATTATTGAATTTTGATTCCGGTTCAATGATAATTATGAATTTAACATCATGTGCCAACAGTCATACAATTGATGTTTTTCGGCTAAGTATCATTTAGTCAAATATTAAATATTTATTACATGTGTGTGTGTGTGTGTGTGTGTGTGAGAGAGAGAGAGAGAGAGAGAGAGAGAGAGAGAGAGCTTTTACCGATTAGTTTATAATAGGAAACAAACATACCTTGATATGATATCATGCGCAGATTTAGAGACAGGGACTGCGCTCGCCCCTACAATTATTTTAAAACAAAAAAAAAAATAAATGAAATTTTATAACAAGCAAAACTTGGGTGTAGATACCTGTTTCTGCATTGTGTGTGTTGACAATTAAAACCGTCTGGGACCCCCCCCCCCTCCTCTCCTTTGAAACTATATCATCACTCGGATCACCCCCTCCTACCCCTACAAAAAAACTTTTGCATTTAATTTATGTATTTAAGATGAATTTGTTCAGCTTGATCAAAAATGACTTAAAGGGAACTTAAATATGGTGTAAAGACAACTTAAAGGGAGCGTAAATGCCACTTAAAGATGCCTAAAGGTGGCTTAAAGAAGTTTTGACAAGCTCTAGCTTAAAGGTGACTTAAAGGTGGCTTAAAGATCGTATATCCTTTAAGCCACATTTACGCCACCTTTAAGGACTTGCTTAAAGATGGTTTTTTGCCCTGTGTGGTTTAGAGGAGCATGTGTTTTGGGAAAATTGATAATCTGTTAAATGGGCAGTGATTTGTGGGTTAGACCATTTCATGTAGCCTTAACCAAATGTTTCTGCCATTATAAAGAAATGAATTATGCTAAAAAATGAATCATTTTGCAAATTGATACTTAGAAGCTGTTTAAACTTAGTACTCAAATAAATTGATGAAGTGACCTTAAAGGGCATTAATGTAAATTTAATTCAAAATCATTTTTCATAATAATTGAAGTGTTTTGGCAATTTGTTTATATTATTGAATTCTCCTTTTTACATTCAAAGCTATATACGCTATAGTTTGCGTCAATCACATTAGGTCTAAATCTAGGTCGTGTGGTTGCTCAGGTATGACAGTGAGTTATATCTAGTAAACTAGAGCCGAGCTCGTTGCAAGCAACGAGGAGGTCTTCCGTTACAGCTTCAAGTCAAGATAGGATTGTCAATCAGTCTTAATAACCCCCCCCCCTTCGCCTTACACTTACCAGGATCTGACAGGTATTGATAGGAGGTCAACTTCACACGACCATAACTTCTAACCAATCAGGGCATTAGAAAATCAATTGGAACTCTTCAAAAGTTGACAGACAAATTAATTAATGCCTGTTTTCTATGTAACCTCCAACTGCAGAGTATTGAAGTGTTACACCTCTCATAAAACAAATAAAGGCATGTATGTGATAATTGGGGGTATATTTAGATTGTATGCAAATGTAGAGGTCATGTGAAGATGACCTCTTATCGATATCAGACCCTGACGAGTGTTAGGAGAAGTGGGTGGTTTTCATCAGACTGGATTGTCAATATGATGATAGTAAGTTCAGAAAATCGAAAACGAGGCTCACTTTTATAGTATTATTTTCATACCAGGTGAATTCTCCGTTTAACTTGCTTCACGGTCATATCAATTTATGATAACTTAAAAACACACATCATAAATGTACGTGTATTTAATTATTCCGACCAGAAAATCAAAACGATAATTACGTTTATGTACAACTGATGACAGGATACAAACTAAGCCTATATCTTAGTGTAATCAACACAAAATCCACTGCGCTGATGCATGGAAAACTGTGTTATGTTTCATAAACATTTCGATTCCCTGTACTCATACTTGCACCTCTACCGCTAACACATGGAATGGTTTATGTAAAATGCAGTGTTAAAATTAAAAGATTGAAACAAACACAAACTGTAAATAAACGAGGACGCCTTCTCCCCCCCCCCCCCCCCCCCCCCCCGTGGGCGCGCTATACGAGAGGTGCTCAGTGGGAGGGATAACTCTCCGTATAATGTTTGGCCTCAAGGCACTCAGCATCAGTTTTGAAAGGATGAGCATATTTATCGGACATCTTGACAAGCAAATAAAAGGATGAGTTCTCCAATCTTCAAAATCGTAATCCGTGGGGGAGGTGGGTGTTGTGAAGCAGCTCTAATTTCTATTTTTTAAAATAAGATTTCGTTTTAAATATTCAATAATTTTTTGCCTTTATCTAAAAAGTGTGTGTGGAGTTGGGGTGTGTCAATGCCCGAATCCCCACATTTTCTATAAAATGTAAATTTCAGGAAAATTTTGGTTGCAAGAAAAACTCTGCGGGGTCGGGAGAGGGAGGAGGGGGGGGGGGGGGGGGGGGAGCCCCCACTGGGAAAATCCTTTTCGCCACTTTAGTGCGGCACGAAGAAAGTCCTATGATTTACAATTATTTCTATCATATCACATATACATGTTTTAGTTATAATATTTTGACCTTTAAAAGATACATGCATTGACTGACTTGTTGTTAGCTGCAGTTCTGTAGCTCCCGGTCTGAAAAAATTCGGATGGACGACCTGGGAGCTACAGGGCCACCCATTGAAAAAAAATGTATATTTATTGCGCAGAAAAACGTGCGCTAGTTTTCGACTAATTAACCTTATTTATACGTAAATTCTGTGAAAACAATTAGTACCATTATATTCTTCATGCAATTTACTACTGATTTCGTCTCTTTACTTGCCTCAGACTTTCTCCGAAACATACTACCGACCTCGAAAAATCAAGTATGTTGAATTTTCATCGAGATCGAGAGTCGCCATTTTTACATGTAAACAAAATGGACCACATGCATTTACGGGACTGGTGATGGTGTTGAAAAGACTATCCGAGGCAAGTGAAGAGACGATATCAGTAGTAAATTGCATGAAGAATTTAATGGTACTAATTGTTTTCACAGAATATACGTATAAATAAGGTTAATTAGTCGAAAACTAGCGCAAATTGTTCTGCGCAATAAATATATAATTTTTTCAATGGGTGGCCCTGTAGCTCCCAGGTCGTCCATCCGAATTTTTTCAGACCGGGAGCTACAGACCTGCAGCTAACTTGTTGTACATGTTTTTATAAATGATCGATTGCATTTTTTTTGTCTAATTGGTCCATTTCAATATTATGTTAACATATACAAATATGTGTTTTTTCCTAAATTAAGAATGCGCTGTTAATTGAGGAATCCAAATTTTACGATTCAAGTTTATTCCAAATAGAATACAACAGTTACATGCAGTGACAAGTTAGACTTAAAAACATTGCAAACAAATGCACTTCAGCTGAGAGTAGAATGAAGAATGGGGGATGAAAGGCAAACTCTGAACGAAGCAGCATTCCCATTGAGGATTTAGCATTGACATTCCTAAATCAAATGAACGGAACAAGGAGTTTTCTAGAGGGTTCCATCCCTAGTCCTTAATTCACATCCCGGCCATCCAATACCCATCCCCAAAACAAAATTAAATAAAACATCCCATCACATCCATTCCCCAAAGAAAACACCCATACAATTTCTCACAAATAAAAAGCTTATGCGGCGGAGAAAAAATATGACAAATCATTCATACATTCTGCGACTCAGTATTTAGTATTCATTCCTGTTTTTACCAAACTACGTAAGGGATTATAATGATTCTCAGACATTTATACTTTCAATTATATTAGTGCACTAGCTAGAGTACAAATTTACCCCGTTCCTCATCTGCGCGTGGGACAAGATAATCACAAAAAAATATAAATATTAATCGTCCGTACGCAAATGGTAATAACTAATAAATAAAGGTGTCTTAGGCCAATTACCTGAGTCTACACCATAGAATTAAATATAAGAAATGTACAGTATATATATTCTGTTAGTTTTAAAATCAAAGTGAAGAAAATTAAGTAAAATAGTTCTTTCCTAAGATATAACTTATAATAGTCCTAAGTAACTATGCTTTGTGAAACGGGCCCCAGATTGCAAAGTGAAACACATTAGGAGGAATTGTTACACAGAAGGAGTCACCAAAAATTGATCATTTGAATTTTCGATTTCTGTTCGCCAATTTTGAAAAACAATTTCAGCTCGAGCACTGGAAAGGGGGGGGGGGGGTCTGCATATCAATGAGTCTGTTTTTACAATGAAGCAAACGATCGTTCAGAAGAACTACAAATGTGATCAAGTGACCGCTAGAATCAAAACAAAACTTGTTTAAAAACTCATGTGAATATTTTTAAAAATAATCACTGAATCCCTCAATTCCACACAATTCTTTTATCGTGCCAGCACCTACCGCATACATCTAATATTGTAACACTGAACTTTGATTTTAATTTGATTTGATTTGAACGTTGAACACTTGGAGAATGTTTGATTTTTTAAATTCACTTTTACTTTGTACACCCTGCTAAATTTTTGTACAACTCTTAAGAAAACTTCTTTTACTTTCTACACGATTTTGTATTGGTCGAATATTAATTCCCACACCAGTAAATATATACATAAGACTGGTTGATCAGGCAGGTGTGAATATTGTCCACTCGCGCGGGATCTCCTCGGCCATGTGGGAGGGATGGTCACTATTTAAAGGTTTAATCTTTGTGAGGTTTTTGTGTTGATCTTAAACATTAAACATTATTTGTACAATTTAAGAATATTTAAGACTTACAAACCCACCTTGATCTATGTCTGACGACGCTTCTGATTTGTAAATATCGCTTTTACTATTTTTTAGAACGCTTTCTTTATTTACACTCTATCGTTT
>WFKH01004874.1:287251-298664 GCA_016163765.1 Magallana hongkongensis
AGGAAAGGCTTTCTTGAACACACTAAGGGAGTCAATGAACCCAGAAACAACAGGAAGCAGTGTGTCTGTCATGTTTAAACACTGTAATGTACTCATAAGTACAGGAAAGTCAAATTTCCTTCCATTATGTGCTACCAATATAACATTTGAAAAATTCTTCATCCATTCCACAAACTCTGTTAGTCCAGATGTAATGTTTACTGCATCAACTTCTTTTCCGTGGACAGTCATTTTTTCTAAGTCTGAATTCACTACAATGCCAGTCGTGTTCATTGCTTCCTCTGAAATGGGCACCTTTGGAAGAATATATGTATTGTTAAGAGATCCTGTTTCCAATTCAACTGCAGCAAGTTGTGTGATATGTGGCATCTGTCTTCCTCGAACTGAATGGAATAAAAACATTTTGCATAAGTTCTATACACTTTTATCTATATTTTTCATTTACTTTCTATAATTTTTTTTTTCAAAAATAGGGGACTTTTTATTCTCATTTGGTTTTTATAAACTTACTCAGATCAGTGGTCTCTAAATCAAAAACCACAAGGGAGGGAGATCCACTAGACAAGGTGATAGGCTTGAAGACACCACGAGGAACAGGATCCGGTACTTGTACAATGTCAACCTCATCTGCTAATCCTATCTCTAGAAAAAATGTTTTAATGTGATAAGAATGGAAGTTGCTAAACTTCTGGTTTATATAAAACAATGTATAATTGAAATTTAAATATACCTGACTGATATGTGTCACCCTCAAGTGCCTGAAATGCACATTGCGTAACATTTCTTTCCTGCTTCAACTGGATTCTTCTTCTCTTTGCTGAGGGTAGTTTTGATCTCTCCTCAGCCTGTAGACGCCACTTTAACTGTTTTGCTGCATACTTCTTGGTAAACTTCCCAGGTGACAACCCAGCTTTTTCATTTACCTTTCCAAAAAAGATTAAAATATCAGCAACATTATTTTTTTCAGCAATTTAATAGAAATTATTTTGACCTTGCTGAGTTTAAAACAAAATCTTTAAGAAGTTAAAAGGTTGAAAAGTGTAAAATAAAGTACCAGGTAATACCAAGCCCAAAACAAATTATTATTAATACATGAACTGGAATAAACACTTACAGTTTACAATGAATGTGGTCGAGATGACAGTTGCTGAAATCAACCTGATGCTAGATGCAGAAACCAACATGATGCTAAAAAAGATTAAAAAATAACAACAAAATAATAAATTTAAACCAACCAACATTGTAAAAAATTCAACAGAAACACAAACAATAAAAGTTAGTTAAACAAAAATTGAACAATAAAACAAACATGCAATTATACCTTCGAAATGTACCCTCTTCCTTCATTTATGAAGGCTGCTGTAGCATGTACTCTAAAATCAAGCGCATCAGAGTTGCCATAGTGTAGAGACTTGGGTATTCTCATGGTGACTTCTTTATTCGCATGTTCACATTGCTGACTAGAGCCGAGGTCCACATACTGGGCTGCTCGTGCTGACACTTGGTCAAAAATGGGCTGCAGATGCTGGCGAAGTTGGTCGTTTTTCAAAGCTGCTTTGTAAGGAAGACTTCTGTGGATGTACTTTTCAGAAGGATTTCGTTTAAATCCACAAAAGCGAGCAGCACAGCAAGAATGATTCCCAAACTGATGAGGCAATATAGCCTTCAGATTCTCTTCTAAGTCGTCTTTGTTTTGATTTTTTGCAAGGGCATATTTAATGCATTTCTGCAGATGAATGATAACAGTTTTACTTAGTTTCACACCCTTGGTTCCATGAAGTGCGTAGAGTCTTTTTCCAATGTTCTTAATCACATGATTTTTGTCCAATCGTTTTTTCATAGTTATTCCAAGTTCACTTTTGATTCTAGAAATCATTGTATTGTCTCCATCTCCTTCAAGAATGTCCACAGGTGTACCCGAATCTATAAGTTCTTTTATACCCTGCACACCACTAACACTTTCCATGAGGCGGGCACTTCCAGTGTGATTGTGGACACATCTGTGTTTCCTGATTTCCTGACCTGGGCGGTTTCTCTGCCACCACTTACAGGTGCCACATGTTCTGTGAGATACAACTGTTTTCACAACTTTTTTCCCATACTTGGATTTACTCATAAAAAAGTATGTGCTGCAAAAAAAAAAATTATTATAATAATTTTTGATCGATAAATCATGTATTTTTAAATACCATAAAAATAGTGTTACAATTCTGGAAATTTATAGGTAGAGGTTATTCATGATTACTGTAAAATATTCACGTGAAAATGTGTGGGTCTGATACTATCATTTTTTTTCTTTCAAGCTTTCAGTTGTCTCTGACAGGACATTTTTTTTAAAATACTAAACTTACAGGTGAGGCTATCAAAACCACGTTTTTGCCATGCTGTATCTACTGCACATGACATGCCAGATCTGGTCTTGGTTGGGAATTTAGATACTAGTTTTTTCCTGCACTTCAGGGACTGCTGTTGTGAGGGATGACAGGGAGCTCTTTTCTTCAACTTGGCTCTACCTTTAAATATGTCCTTCACTGTGCTAAAAATAGTGTAATTCATGTATTTTAATACTAATAGGATGTAAAGAAAAATAAATGACACCAAATTTTATAGGACTGTACTGATTCAAACTAAATGGGTTTTTGGTGGGTTTTTTTTAGAATTCTACCTTGATGAACTGGGTATGTCAGTTCCATCCTTTAAAAGTTCAGGTGACTGCAAGGCAGCAGATTCTTGACACACTAGCTTCCTGAAATAAAACCATTGTTTTAACTTTTTTTTTAAATCCAGTTTCCAAGACTTCCAGCATTTGAATTTACAACCCCTTATAGATTTATAAACAATCATGTACGTGCTTCATTTTTTAATATTAGGTATTTCCTAAACAATGACAAAAACTAAATAACTTTATAAGAACTTGTTACATTGTCACAAATTAATGTCAAATTCTTACTTTACACTTGGAGATGCATCATGAAAAAGACTGACACCTAAGCCATCTATTTCCTCTCCCATTTCTTCTTGTGCTTTCTTTGACTCCTCATTACCCACATCTCTATTTAAAAATGTACAAAATAATTGGGTTTAAAAATATGACTCCAACTATTTATTCATATGAACTTGTTAAAACATTGCAAATCACACATATGATTTTTTTCTGAAATAAAGAATATTTCTTACTCCATCTCAAGTTCAAAAGAATCTTTTGCTGCCTTGGACATAGATGACTTGGCTATAGATTCAACAAAGTTCCCCGCTCTTCTCTTGATCATCTTCAAGTTTTTCTGACTAATAGGCTTCAAATTCAGTGCAGCTAAAACATTATTTACTCTATCTGGACCACCTAAACTGTCAATCATAGCTGAAAAAATATTATACAATGTAATTAACAATATGTTTGACATAAGTGTGTAGGAAGTCAATTGTGTACATGTGTATCTTTTAACATTACCAGATTACTGTATTTTATAAAATGATTGTTTCATGGTTTTGGGATACAGAACAAACTAAAAAAGATGGGTCTGAAAATGTTTAGTTATTTGTATATATGTGTTTGTGAATATCATTTACCTGTTCCAAGTTTTGTATTGACAGCAAAGCAGGGCATGCCTAGTTTTTTAACACGGTGGGTGCTACCATAGGGTACTCTGTTGACGTGGTTACAGTCATTATTGCTGCATTTAACGTATAAATAACCACCAAGGCCTTTCTGGAGTTCCCCTACAACGCTGTCGTAGGTCAAAGCTACTGGTCCGAGGCGACAGGCCTCACAGTGTCTTAGATTTGATAGTAGAACACCAAACTCAACAACTCGTCTACCTTCCTTCCAATTGTCGTCTCCTTCGGCGTGTTCGGGCTGATCCGTTCTTGATACAATTGCAGAAGTGTAAGAATGTTCATTTCTCACATAGCGTGGGACAGACACAACTCTTTTCTTTTTATTTGCGGCAAACCGGCCTTTTTTATCCCTCGTCTTCTCTATAGAAGCAGCCATGTGTTTACATCAAGAACAGTAACTCTATAACTTCCGGTTTTCAAGAACGATAACTCTTACATCTTCCGAAGATTACCGATGTTTCAATCATCGGTAATTTTCGGATTTTTAACAGGAAGTAAGCTATTAGGGATCGAAATCCTTAAAGAGATTTTATCTTACCTATTGTTCCTCATTACGTGCACTGACCGTGCGTTCACAGTTCGCTTACCGTGTGTTCACAGTTTGCTCAACGTGCACGTGCGTTCACCGTTCACAGTTTTGTGCTCTCCCCTCCACTCTGTTCGCGCTCACCGTTCATAAAGCGTTCACCATGCGCTCACATGCGTTTGTTATGCGCTCAGCGAACGTTCAGCGTTTGCTTACCGTTCAGGTTTAATTTATCGCCATTCTGAATTCCGAAGTGGAAAGAAAACATGGAAACAAAAATGAGCATTCATTTTTTCTTAAAAATGACAGGAAATTGATTAACTTGTGTGGAAGCATCCTCAGGTAGGGTAGATTCAAGTTTGTTCAAATCATGATCCCCGGGGCTAGGGTGGGCCACAATTTGGGGTCGAATTTTAACATAGGAATATATAGAGTAAATCTATAAAACAAACTTCTTCTCAGAGACCGATTGGCCAGAATAGCTGTAACTTGTGTGGAAGCATCTTCAGGTAGAGTAGATTCAAGTTTGTTAAAATCATGATCCCTGGGGGTAGGGCGGAGCCATTTTTTTTTAGGGGGGGGGGGAGCAAATTTTTACATTGAAATGAGAAAAATCTTCTCAGAAACTGATTGGCCGATTGAATATTCTGTAGAAGCATCTTCAGGAAGGGTAGATTTAATTTTGTTCAAATCGTGATCCCAGGGGGTAGGGTGGGGCCACAATGAGGGGGGGGGGGGGGGGGCAATTTTTAAAAAGGGAGGTTTATAGAGAAAAATCTTTAAAGTTCTTCTTTTTTGAAACCAATTGGCCAGAAAAGCTGAAACTTTTGTGGAAGCATCCTCAGATAGTATAGTTTTAAGTTTGTTCAAATCATGATCTCCGGCGATGGAATGGAGCCTCAATGGTGGGTCGAATTTTTACTTAGGAATATATAGAGAAAAATTTATAAAAATCTTCTTCTAAAAAATCATCATCTTTAATAAGATCCTATCTCAGGTTTACCAATGCAGCACAAACAGTCAAGTAGTCTCTGCGTTTCTTACGAGGTAACTGGAACTACTAGACTTAGTATGCGGAACACCTTTAAACATCTAATAGCCCTTTCCACGTGAATCCGTACGGTGGCAATTTGTCGCGTTTCTTTTACATCCTCTTCTGAAAGTTTGTCTTTACCTTTGGTAAAAGCTGGTAAAAGCTGGTATGTTAAGTTTCACTTTGAGAGGAAACAGTAAGTCACCAATGGTAAAGCCTCGATCGGCCATAATTTCATCTCCAGGAAGAAGGTAGTTTAAAATGCCAGATCTTCTACAATTGCTTTATCACTAGAACGTCCTCCAAAACCCTAAGAGATAAACATAATTTGTCCATGCCAAACATATGATACCAACCGAATACTTTCCTGTATTGTTGGACTTGTAATGACTGTAGGTTTTACCTCTTGTTTTCAAGTTTTTTGATCGTTGAATGAAAGTCTAGGCACAATCAATAATGACTAGTCTTTGGATAGTTTTCATAAAAAGACTTTGGCATAGTTACTCGAATTGTTTCTCGGGGATGCCAAACTATTAAGTTTTTCCAGTTTTAAAGCCATAAAAGAGAGTCTTTGGTTAAAAATGGTGCATGCATGAGACTCTGATATTCCACATCTGTTGGCAATATCCCCAAACAGTAGATTTAGCCTTAACTTCATAAGAACCAACAAAACTTGATCTGAAACAGGCATGGTAAATTTAAGTGGGTCATTCATATTTTGCATAACACTCAAAACAGTTCTTAAAGTTTTCAAAGGCAGTCCTGTGTATTGCAAGGATAAGGAGTCAGATGATATGTCAGCAGAGGTTAAGCGAATATGTAGAGTGCTGCAGTTTACTCCTTTGTCTTCAATCTCACTGGGACTCGTCTGTGTTCCTGAATCTCTAGATCCTGAAATACAAGGCCTTGCATATTCATGCTCGTGTGGTGTGGGATCTATCCACTGTGTGCCTGCTGATCTGCTTCCGGTCATGTCCGTTTGAGTGGAAAATGATGTAGTCTTTGAATTAATAGTAGACTGATAAGTGTTGACAGTTTCAACTTCATCTTCAGAAACCAGCTTTTGTTGTTTTAGTGAAGGTTCACACCTATAACAAAAGTAAACAATGACATAATTGTCAAACATATTTTTATATGAGCAAAAAATTGTCAAAAACATAAAACAGTAATATATTGGTCCATTGTGACTGAAGTATTCTCCATTAACCCTTAATAGTACTACTTGAAATCCCAAGTGTCAAGTGATTTTTTAGCCGGGCCCTGCTGACAGCAGAGTCCTGGCTGTAGGCAGGCAAATCGCCAATGTTACCATAAATAGCACAACTTCAAAAGTAAACAAAACCCGAACAGCGTCAAAGTAAAAGCTTCCACTATACCAAATAGTTACAGAGACCAGTGTTTTGTCACATGTATTTTTTTTTTTTGCTTGCTAATTAATTAGGCAAGGATTGTTTTTTTTCTTATTTTACGTGTTTTAAAAACGAGACTATGCATTTGGACACATACATTGCACATGAGTTTCCATGAACTACTTTAAGATGCATTGGTATTCGGCTGCACATCGAAGATATGGGGGACTGATTTTATAACGCTTGTTTCAAAATTCAGTGCACTGTTGATTTTTTTTCAGAAAGGCAGACATATTTTTGTTTATAGCCGCTTACAAAATTTAGTCGCTCTCTGACGCTTTGCCGACATTAGAAGAATGAGAGAGAAAGAGAAAGAGAGAGAGAGATTGTCAGTCTTTACTACACAATATGCATAAAGACACATCAAAAGAGACCGACTTTCAGTACTTCAGTACTTTGATTTTTATTTCTAGCCCTTAAATAGTAATACTTGAAAAAAAAACCTGGCTTATGCCCCTTTCGTTTGATTAAAGAGCGAGAAAATAAGTACCACCTTCAAATTTACCTGGTCAGTGTACCCCTGTCAATCAACTGAATTGAGACCCCAGATTGGGTGTTAGAAAATGATCGACATTCGTTTACTTGTCCTGTGTATACCATGTCTAGCGCTCGCGACGATATTGCAATCAACTTTCGTCTTTTGATGCATGTCGTGACGATAAAACGCCATGGCTATTAGCACTATAATCAGAAGAAACTATTATCGACAGAGACAAAATTTTCTACTCTTGAAAATTGAAAGATATGAATATAAAATTTAACTTGTACTTAGTTTATGTACCAAACGCACTGATCACCTCGTCTATCAAAATCACGTGGCGCCGATCATCCATGAAAACGTCCTTTTATTAATAAAGATGTTTATTTGTGAATATTTGAGAATAGATAATTAAATTAAATCAAATCTTGTGCCCATGATCTATAACGTTAGGTAGTACATTTCTTTGAGAAATTTCACGAGGCCGATACCGGAAGAAAAAGAACAGACAACTCTGGTACATGCGCAGCTGGTAGAATCATTGTGCACATTTGCAGCTGATCAGAGAAGTGATACAAACGTACATGTTGCATAAATGTTGCATTAGTACTTGAGTACGATACGATGATATGTTGCATTAAACATCGCGATAAATACTCAATCAATCCCGTCATTCAGATAAACGAAAGATTTTTCCCATGTCGCACATGGTTATTTATGCTTTAAATAAATTCATTTCAGCGATCTCCAATTTGTTTTCCTATAGTGCACATATGAATACGATATTTTTTTAGATCATGGGTAAAACTATGTTGAGAGCATTTTAACACCCCGTGTATATAGACATATATACACAAGCGAGCGTGTTTCCTTCAGGGTTTCACACCTTGATTAATTAGGCTCCACACCCACCTGAACTTACCTGAATTAAACCGGCCGGTTGAAAACCTCGACCTTTAAATCAATATTACATGTACATATACATCCCCATATGTCCCCTCTGTCTGTAATTTCTCTTCAGTGACATACTTTCTCTTCAGAAGTCGACGCCCAACTTTGATGGGAGCTTCATACCATACAATGCATTTTTAGAATTATATTCAACATATATACATACATGTTACATATGGTATAAATTTTCAAATTATTACTTTTATTAGTATTGCTTATGGGTAAGCTATTGAACATTGTTTGAAATATCACTATAATATTTATACAAAAAACATAGAAGGTTAAAATAGTAATGAGTAATGGATTTATAACCATACAACAAACACAAAGTTTGACAGCTGTTTGAATATCTGTCAAGCTAAGAATATACTTCAGATTATACAAACCTTATTTCACACATTTTATGTGTAAACTTATTTAAGTAGATTCATAAAAGTCTCATGCATATTCACTGTAACATTTATGTTGACGTTTTCATTCATAAATATTCGGGATGGCAGACTGTACTGTCAACCCGAATTTTAACACATACTACTGTTCTACAGCGATGCAGGCAGCAGTTAACAGTAAAATTGTACACTAACCTAAATTCAAACAGGGTGTTGGATTTCGTGTTGTTGGTCGCCCGTCAATAAAATGGGTGGAACACACGAATACATTCTTCGGCAGTCCATTCCGATGTAAATTGTCAGATGCCATCTCAGTCTTTCGTTCTCCTTTTTATCTCCTTTTTTTTTAAATTTATGTAATTTATCTAAACAGTATAATATTAATGCCCCCTTCGAAGAAGGGAGGGCATATTGCTTTGCTGCTGTCTGTCTGTCTGTCATTCGGTCGTCGGTCTGTCCACTAACAGTTTCCGTTCATTTTCTTTGCAGAGATGGCACATACTGAAATAAAATTTAGTTAACAGATTTATAAGAAGAATAGCTTCTTTGACTTAGAAAAATTCTAACTGTTTGCTTTCCGTTTATTATCGCTGCAAAGGTTTTCACAAACATATCGTGTTATATCTTATTTTACGAAACTAGAGATTTTAATGGCCCAAAAGACAAACAATTTGATCTTTGATATCTCAAAAGAAGAAATATCGGCCCCTGTAAGAAGAAAGAAGGCCAATATCTTAAATGTTCTTAACCACGTTCAAGAACGGTCAAGAATTTCTCAACACTTGTTGAACACAACAGAGATTTTGGGTTAATGGTGTGCAGTGACTTTGAACCAAGTTAATGTGAGGGTCATAGCAGATCTCTTTATAATCAGTTTTAGACCGTAGATTATTTCCCATTAATCTTGCTCAGATTAAAAGAAAAATGCCTGTATGTAAGGGGTAATGAGATTGAAAAAAGTTCTGTTCCAGCTGGAAAATATCTAAATAGTTACAGGTCAAGTTCAAAGCAAAATTCTCTGAAATGCTTCTCATCCTATTGTCCATCATTTAAGCGGGGCCCTTTGAAATGGTAACCATCTCAATGGTGTTTAGTTAAGTTATACCCCTTATATATAAGTAGATTCTGAAAAGTGCCGCTGCTTTGTATAAAGTTCATCTTTTAATTTATTAGAATTAATATCAAAGAAAGGTGCGGTTGAAATTTATAAGACCTTCGCTTAATATTTTACATATTTATGAATTCATTCTATAGATTTTATCGAAGCAACACCACTTTTTAATTAACTTAACATCCCCTTAATATTCAAAAGATGATAATGATTTGTTAAGTAAATGCCCTTGTAAAAAGCGGATTTAGATAGGCTTCTTTGTGTCATTTACAGTCAGTTCAAGCATATCTTTTACAACATACACGATAGCATAGTATAGCATAGAAATCTCATAGCATAACATTGAAATCTCATAGCATAGCATTGGAATCTCATACCATAGCATACAATCTCATAGAATCTCATTCGTCATATCATACCATAGCATACCATAGCATAGAATACAACATGATTTTAACTCGGTTTTAAATGTTTTTATTTGGAAGAATAAATGCTCACATTGCAGATTAGTGGTTAACTTTGGCTATTTATCATTTTACTTCCAAATGTATGGAACTCTTCTGTGTAAGGAGGCGTTTTTGTTCAAATCTCATAGCATACCATAGCATAGCATAGCATACCATATCATTAAGCCCTCCATTTCAATTTCTCATAGCATAGCATACAAATCTCATAGCATTGCATTAGAATCTCATAGCATATCATTAAAATCGCATACCATAGCATAGCATTAAATTGTAAAAGATATGCATGAAATGACTGTAACACATCGAACTTGTACATTAAACACTCTAGAAAAAAAATACACACTGAAAAAAATTACAAGCTGGATCAAAACAAGCATAAATAATAGGATTTAATCATATAATAATTGTTTGAGGATTATGCTCGATTTATTTATGAAATGCATTTCCCCATGTTGAAAAATTGATTGATCCGCCTCGCTCTACACAAAAATTTACAGTATGACATCACATCGACAACTGCATGGTGAACAGTCAGTTGTGTAGATTTAACGTTGTTGTGCTTATTTGACTACAAAGTTGCATGCATAGGCAATGTTAATTTGCTTTGATGTGTTTGTACAGATACCAATCACGAATTACTTTATTTTTGAGCATTTTTGATGACCCCCGGACCAGTATTGGACCCCAAGAGGGGTTCAAAGTTTAACAGAAAGATATAGCGAAAATATTTAAACAATCTTCTTCTCAAGAACTACAATGCTACAATGTGTGAGATTACTATGCAAGCATCCTCAGTTAGTGTAGATTCTTAATTGTGAAAACCATGACCCCAGACCAATACTGGTGCCCTCTGGAGGGGTTCAAAGTTTAACGTAGAAATATATAGAGAAACTGTTTAAAAATCTTCTTCTCAAGAAATACACTGCTACGATTAGTGCAATTTATATACAAGCATCCTAAGATAGTGTAGATTCTAAATTGTTAAAATTGTTACACCTGAACTAATATTGGGGCCCCAAGACGGGTTAAAGTTTAACGTAGAAATATAAAGAGAAAATGTTTTAAAATTTTCTTCTCAACAACTACAATGCTACAATTTGTGAGATTACTTTTCAAGCACCCTCAATTAGTGTAGATTCCAAAACCTTTACCCCCAGACCAATACTGGGTCCTTAAGATGGGTTCAAAGTTCAGCAATTAGAAGTATATAGGAAAAATGTTTGAAAAACTTCTTCTCAAAAAATACAATCCTTAGGTTGGATACTGTATTTAACCTAATTGATGTATTAGGATCCTCATATCTTCTTATCCTCATATCAAGGTCACAGTGACCTTTTTTCACTGTTTTTAATTATGTATAGTTTATTTTACAATTTTGTTATCTTTAATACGTTGAGGCCTAGGATAATACGATTGGCCAGTTGATGCATCTTA
>WFKH01004874.1:298764-320434 GCA_016163765.1 Magallana hongkongensis
ACTGTTTTAACTACCAAAAATTCATTCAAAATGAATTTGTCTGTGTGTGTGTGTGTGTGTGTGTGTGTGGTGTATACTACCCGTGTGATAAACCTTTGCTTTATCAACGGGTGATGCTTTATCAAATACTTTTAGTCAGAACTATTTTTGACACAGCCCCTTGCTTCAACGCTTAAGTGACTTAGTTTTTGGGAGATTATCTTATACTGCAATCACTGTTTTAACTACCAAAAATTGATTCAAAATGAATTTGTCAAAGATTTTAATGACTAAAATGAAGGAAAACACATATGTGTGTAGTTAATTAAACTGCAAATCACAGTACCTATATATATATCAAGAAGTTATAAAATCATGACGACGCACTGAAAACAGAATTGACAGAATGTTTTGATTGAGTTTCGATAGGCCTACACAAGAGCTTACAGAAATAATGCCTCCCAAGACTTTTATTTTACCACCAGTAAGCATCCTTAATCAATGTTTTTAATTTCAAATCATTAATATTTGTTTAATAAAACAAATATTAAATAATCCTCGTTCCAGTCAATTCAAACTAACGAGCATTTGCAACTTTGTGCATGTCAACAAAGTTAATTATTCAAGTCTTCAGTGGTTCCATTTAAGTTATTAAGCTCTAAGAGATAAATAATTAGAGATAAAAACTTATTTCAACTAATTTCAGTGTAAAAAAAAAAAATAACTAATTTGAAAATTATACAAATGTCGTGGTGAATATATTCGTTCACTCTCTATCAATTAAAATATGGAATAAAAATGTATCATTAACTGCAAATATTTTGACAAAATTGAAATTTTCTTTTTTTCATCCAGGGAACATATCTCTCCATGAAAGTTTAAGGTGCAAAATGGCCGAATTCTTAGATGTTTTCAGTCATGTTTATATAGTTTGACATTTCACTTTCGTTTTCTACATTTAGCTAAACACATTTAACTACATGTAAAATTATTCAAAGCTATAATAATTGTTCAATATTTCTTCATCATTCATTGATTTCCTAAAATAATTCTCATATATATGTACTTAGATAAACAACACTTAGGCCTGATTTTCGTTCGTCATCGTAAAAATCTTTAAAAGGAAAAAAATTAATATTTCTGAAGAAATTTAAAAATAAATAAGTTCAATATAGTAAAACGACATTTTACCTTTTTCTACATATCTAAACTAGTTATGATTAAAGATTTACTTTTTAAATTACCATATTTTATAATGTAGAATGTTCAGGTCTTTTAAATGTATTATAAGATTTCTTTATTTTGCACAGAGTCAAGTGAAAAGTTGCCGATTATTGTTGGAAGTGCAGCTGCCGGTGGATTAACTTTAGCAATTGTTGTTATTGTCGTAGTTTTTTTGTTCCGGAGATATACAAATACTGGTAAGCTTAGTTTATTATATGTTGGTCAAACATATTGCTATAAGAGTTTTAATCAAATTAATTGATGGACACCAAATGTTGACGTAAACTAGTAAGTAATGTTTCATCATTCATTTATTTTACCACGGGACAAGTTTTTGATCAGAAAATATCATGCCTGTTTTTCTTGTCGCCATATTAAATGGTAGTTACTGCAGTAACAGACAGTCAGTTAAATCCAGTAAAATAACAGAATTTCCTTTAATACATCGTGTCTCCTATCTTCTCCTTAAGTTTGATATTTCAATTTGAAGGCATTTTTAAGTGAATTGTATTTATCAAAGCAAAATTATTTTTGTTGTAATTATAGCCTTTGTTTTCTCATTGAAACATAATATTCGGGGAGGGGAGCTTTTGCTATATCCTCGGAATCAGCGTCCGAGCCTGGATAAATATTTTGGAGCAGGTCCTGTATCTAAAATAGATAGATTGCAGATGCTGGAGGAGGTTAAGGTTTATGGACTGTTGCCTTTTGATTGCATTGTAATCTAAGGGTTTTGTTTGTTTTGTCTTCGGCAATCTTGGATGGATGATGCATCTTTTGATACTGATGCACTTGAAAGGCCTTGATGCTAGATCTGAACCATAGTTTTGGATGTTGTAGGAGGTAAAGGTTTTTGGAGTTGGTTAAAGTTTCTACAGCAGATGCCCTTTGATTGCTGCTAAGTGAATTAATATCTTAGTTACACATTTATCACTGTTTCTTTCTTTTCCAAACTTTGATTGATGATGCATCTTTTGATACTAATGCATTCAATAGGCTTAGATGCTAAATCTGAGCGATAGGTTCGGATGCGGATAGAGTTTCAGGTTTTTGGAGCTGGTCACAGCTTAAGTAAAGTATGGTCCATTCTTATTTAAACTCGCATTGTTGATTTAACTATATAAAATATTTACAGAGATAGCTCTAGATACTTAAAGTAATATGAAGTATCCAGATGCTTAGGTAGATTTCAGATTTTAGAACAGTTCAAATCGTGTTTGTGTCTTAAAACTGGTTACATATAATGAACTATATCCTGTCCATATCCAATCAGATTTGTACAGTTAATATACGGTTATATACCTATTAATGTGTAATATAAAGGTAGCTTCAGATACTGAATTTTATCTTAATTATCTGGATGCTAGAACAGGTGTAAATGTTTTTGATACATGTAGGTCAAAGCAGGTTTGTATGTTTGTAGAATATGCTGACCATCATTCATAGTTCGTGTTAATGTGAATTTGAAATATACAAAAACTTGCTTGATGGATGAGATTGTTGATAAATGATATATAATTTCTATACATATAATATTGCGTTATATATACAGTATCATATTGTATCAAATGATGCATTATCGTATAATATGAAAACAATATTGTGTTGTTTCTTACGATACGATAATGTAGCATATGGTATGATATGGTATGATTCAAAATAATTTTATGTTATATATATCCAATATATTGTGTGTTTTCTATCCCCTCGCCAAAGATCGGGGATAGAAAACACACAACTGGTTGGGTATAAATAATGTTTTCTATCCCCGACCCTTAGTTACGCTTTCTTTGGGTTCAAATGTGACAAATCACCCACCTTTAAGTAATTGGTTATACTAGCTTGTGTTTTTAGATTCCATGTTTATTATAATACAAGCTGGCATGGTTATCTTGTTTTAAACTTCATTACATCGTCCCATTGAACTTGAGTTTTTTTTAAATTGAATAATTTACAGCCATTCGTAGGAAAAAAAAAGAAAAGAAAATGTTTCTACAAACCTTTAAAAATTGTTAATAATTTTATTGCTTTTAAGTATAATCACGAGAAGAAATATCACAAAAGTCTAAATATGAAGACTTCATTTTTACCCTACAAAATCTGTAGAATCCAGGAGCTCCCGGGGGCTTCGCCCCCTGGGCCCCCACCTCAAGGCGGCCCCCAGACCCCCTTCATAAAACTGGTGCCACCTCTAAATTCAAATCCTGGATCCGACCCTGTTCACTTATACATTTATTCACCATAACTAGACAAAGGTTAAGAAAAAGAAACAAGGACTTCTAGAGTTTTGGTCATAGTTTTTTAATTTATCAACAAATGAGGATTCTCATTAGAATTAATATCTTTTAGAGAAAACACAAGTTATTTTAACCTCCTTTTTGACATATGTTATAAGTTGATATCATGATGTGTTTTCGTTGAAAAGACCTACTTTTTGCATAAACAGTTTTTCAAGTTCTTTTAAAAATACCCCCAAAATACTAATTTAAAACAATATAGAGTTTCCATTGGCCTTACGATAAGCTTAAGAAAATCATATTCAAAAGAGATACTTTATTGATCAATCAACAAATATATTGAATCAGATGTAGGTCCGGCTTTAATATTATTTAATCAGTTAATTCGCTTAATAATTTAAAACTCAAGGACTAAAATCAAAATTTGTAACTTTTACTCCAATCACTATTCAGTCAATTGACATTTCATTGAATAAAGAATTGTTTTTACTTCTAATAGACGAACATGTGTTTGCAGATCAAACTATTCTCAGTCTGATGCATCTCAAACTAAAGGCCAAAATCTTCCAAAAATCTGTTACAGATAGTCACCTGGGCTGAAACGTCTAGATAATTTAATGTTTTTATTTCTTTCAGAAAACCGGACAGGGAAATCTCAAAGGTAATTAAGTCTGTAACTGTAGTAAAGTTTACTAAACTGATTTCAAATATGATTTAATTCATTTTTAGTGCATAAACAATTAAAAGTTGTGCTAAGGATAATTATTAACTAAAGGGGGAACAGGACGTTGCAGTATAAAATTTTTTGTCTTTTTTATATTTTTTTTTTGTTTTGCTTTTTTTAACACGTCAACATTAAGATATCCTCTACAACATAGATTATTTTCGTTACTACTTTCTTACCTTGCAAGAGAGATATTTTGTTAAGAATTGCCCCCCTTTTATGGCATTATGATTTTTAGCTCACCTGAGCTGAAAGCTCAAGTGAGCTTTTCTGATCACTTTTTGTCCGGCATCCGTCTGTCTGTCTGTCCGTCCGTCTGTCTGTCCGTCCTTCTGTCTGTCTGTCCGTAGACTTTTTACATTTTCGACTTCTCCAGAACCACGGGGCCGATTTCAATTAAACTTGGCACAAAGCATCCTTAGGTAAAGGGGATTCAAGTTTTTTTTTTAAAACGAAGGGCCATGCCCTCTTTCAAGGGATGATAATTAAAAACATTGAACATTTGTTGATATTTTTAAAAAATCTTCTTCTCGAGAACCATTTCGCCAGAAAAGCTGAAATTGTGTGGAAGCATCCTCAGGAAGTGTAGATTCAAATTTGTTCAAATCATGATCCCCGGGGGTAGGATGGGGCCACAATTGGGGGGGGGGTCGACTTTTTACATAGGAATATATAGAATAAATTTTTGAAAATCTTCTCTGAAACTGATGAGCCAGAAAAGCTGTAACTTGTGTGGAAGCATCCCCAGGAAGTGTAGAGTCAAGTTTGTTCTAATCATGATCCCCAGGAGTAGGGTGGGGCCACAATAGGGGATCAAATTTTTACATTGGAATATATAGAGTAAATCTTTAAAATTCTTCTTCTCTGAAACTGATCAGCCAGAAAAGCTGTAACTTGTGTGGAAGCATCCTCAGGTAGTGAAGATTCAAGCTTGTTCAAATCATGATACTCAGGGGTAGGGGGGGGGGCCACAATGGGGGGTCATAGGAATATATAGAGAAAAATCTTTAAATATCTTATTATCATTAATCGATAGGCCAGAAAAGCTGTTACCCATGTGGTAGCATCCTCAAGTAGGGTAGATTCAAGTCTGTTCAAATCCTTATACCTGGGGGTAGGGTGGGGCCACAATGGGGGGTGGGTCTTATTCTCATTATTCGATAAGCCAGAAAAGCTGTTACCCATGTGGTAGCATCCTCAAGTAGAGTAGATTCAAGTCTGTTTAAATCCTGATACCTGGGGGTAGGGTGGGGCCACAATGGTGGGGGGGGGGGGTCAAATTTTTACATAGGAATATATAAGGAAAAATCTTAAAAAATTTTCTTCTGAGAAACTGATCGGCCAGAAAAGCTATTACTCGTGTGGAAGCATCCTCAGGTAGGATAGATTCAAGTTTGTTCAAATCATAATCCCCAGATGTAGGATTGGGCCACAATGAGGGGTCGAATTTTCACATAGGAATATATAGAGAAACATCTTTAAAAATCTTCTTCTCAGAAACTGACCGGGCAGAAAAGCTGCAACTTGTGTGGAAGCATCCTCAGGGAAGATTCAAGTTTGTTCAAATCATGATCTCAGGGGATAGGGTGGGGCCACAAATGGTAGGGGGATTGTTAAATTTTTACATATGAATATATAGGGAAAAATCTTTTAAAATCATCGTCTAAAACACAACTTGTCTAGAAAAGCTCTAACTTTAGTTAGTTCAGATAGTGTAGATTAAAATTTGTCAAAATCATAATCTTCAGGAGTAGGATTGGGCCACAATTGGGGGTTGTTCCAATTTTACAAAGGAAACATTTAAATTATTCACAAAAACTCAAATGTTATTATATATGGTTTTACTTTTATGCAAGCATTGATTCTTTGAAATTATTTAGACTCTGGCCCCTGGCAATTCTTGGGCCTCACAAGGGGTTCAAAGTTTGATGTATAGTTTTATACTCCATATATAAACAGTTCAAGTCTGATCATCTTCTCGAGAACTGCAATGCTCAGTATGTGAGACGACTGTAAAATCATTCTGTTACAAAGGGACTCAATGATAAACATAAGCATATGCAGGGGATTTTTTTTTATACAGGATCTATTATACATCATTCAGATATTTTGTATATGACTCCATAAAGCTGATTTGATTATGTCTATTGTTGCTCAGGTGAGCGATGGCCCATTGGCCTCTTGTTTTTGACAATTTCAATTTCCTGCAATTTTAATTTACTTATTGGAATTTATTTGCAAATTATATTCAATTATCTTAAGAGCAGATATTCATTTTGAAATTATTTACACACTGGCTTTTTTACATAATATGTTTTACGGTGCGACCGTTGGGACGAGCGCAGCATATGATCAAATAATGAATTATGATAAATCAATAAAAATAAAAGTAGCAACGTAACGTTAATGAATTTGAATGCAAAATAAAAAAAAACATACCTATTTTTTTCAAGTTAATTTTCATTATTCATAATTTATAAGATTTTTTATTTATTTATAAATATATTTATCTCAGATATAATGTTGTTGAATAATAAAGATTTTAACATAATGTTCATTGCAGTTTATTTCCTCTTTTCTTGCAGCAGACATTTTTCTTATACTTACAAATAAAAAATCGACTTATCATAGAGTCCGCCACCCCCCCCCCCCCCCCCCCGTTTACAAAAAATAATATTTTTTTTTTAATTTACGTATAAAAAAATTGCTGATCATATAAGGAAAATGGATTTGGGTCGGTCTACTCGGTATTACATGCTCCCCCGGGAGCATGTAATAAATGGAAGTGAAAATAAAGATACCATTGAGCAGCTAAAGAGCTAAAGGCATACTACGCACTCCCCATTCCTCACCCGGATTAGAATTTTCCTGATTTTGAGAATTTCTTTTTCTTTTTGCTTGTGAAGATTTTTTGAATGATGCTGCCACGCCCCCTTTTAAGAAACGTTCCTGGAAATTACCGTAAATATAGTGAATAAAATAGATGTGAGCATTTATCCAAATGAGAGCAAGTTACAACTGTGTCCTATCTCTGAAGAAATGTCCCCTTTCGTTAGCTCTGCAAGATTTTGAGAAGATTTTGGTATTGATATTTCAGCAGATTTACAATAACTAATTAGAGTATTTTCCCCTTATTGTGACGTCAAAGTTCACGTCAGTCAAGTGTCGTCTGTCTCTTTGAAAACACCCTGAAATAAAAAAATACGCGAAATATACTGTTTTGTTTACTTAAAAAGCATGATGTTCTTAAAATTACACAATTTATCTGTTTCTCAAAAGTTTTACTTTGATTCTCGCGAGAAGGTATCCAGTCTAGTGAGATCGAACGCCATTGATGAATTGCATTGTGGGTCGAAATTTACTGACGCCGAAAAATTCTGTCGGATCAATGTGTAAGAAATCCATTGTGACGTCACTCGAAAGGACGATAGCTCCGTTAGTCTTATGTAATGGTATTACGTTGTGTCAGCAGTATATTTACAATGCATATACATAGTCTTTTATCTTGTTCTCGAGAGAGTGTGAAATGGGAAACCATATTTACAGGGAACTGCTGGTCCGATAGAAACAGGGCATTACTGATCCGAGTAACTGACGCCAAAAAAATCCGTTGAATGAATGTGCAGCTGGTCCGAATTTTCTATTCGCACACGCCTTGCCGGTAGAGCTCGCTTCGCTCGCTATTAGCAATTTCATATTTTTACCAAAATTTTGCAAAAATCAACATTTCAAATTTTGGATTTTTTTATTATAAATTTGAACAAAATGTGATATACATAAACTAACTCAAGTATTTTTAATTAGGACATTTTACATTATACAACTGTTCAAAATATGTCACCCTACTAAAAATGAACTGAATACATGGTTTTTGAAGGGACATAAATCCAAAAAGATATCTCTATTTTACATAACTATAGATTATATAAATGATATAAACAGCTTGACGTTCACAATGCTTATTACACTTTACTATACATTCTTTAATAACTGTCATGTGATCAATAAAAAGCATGTTACCAACGTCCTGTCTCTTCTTATATCTTATAACAATATTTCAAAAACATACCGTATATACTCGCCTATAACTATTGTTCGTTTATAAGTCGATAGCTTTTTTCAACTTTATTTTGAAGATTTTACTGTTGACTCACTTATATGTCGAGTAACTTTTTCAGGACAACTGATGTGCAGATACTCTCAATTAAATAACCACATTTATCAAACAGAACTGAATTGTTAAAAAAAATAGAAACAATGTACACGTACAGGAAAATTTGGCAAAAGTGTATAATATCAACATCTAATTTGCCTTAAGTAAATTTTGTCTTATTTTCAAGCTAAAGTAAAAAAGATTACCCAAATTACATAGCTCTTTTACATTTTCAGCATTAAAGAGCTGCAAAAGTTTAGACATTCTGAATCTTGAAATGCATTTTTAGCTCACCGAGACGAAGTCGGGGGGAGCTTATGCTATACCCCCGGCGTCGGCGTCGGCTTCCGGACCTGGTTAAAGTTTTTGGTGCAGGCCCTGAGTTATTATCTAAGTTATTACTTGTATTATCTTCACCAAACTTGCATGGATGATGCATCTGGACCTACTTATGGACTTGAAAGACTTGGATGCTGAACCTGGGCCATGAATTTCAGATGCTGGAGGAGGTTCAGGTTTTTGGAGCAGGTTAAAGTTTTGGGAGCAGGTGCACTTTGATAGCCCTTTCTAAGTTACTACTGGTCCTAACTTCACCAAACTTGCTTGGATGGTGCGTCTTATGATACTGATGCACTTGATAGACTTAAATGCTGAATCTGAGCCATAGGTTTCGGATGCTGGAGGAGGTTAAGGTTTTTGGAGCTGGTTAAATTTTGGGAGCAGGTGCCCTGTGATGATTATATTTTAGTTATTACTGGTCCTAACTTCACCAAACTTGCATGAATGGTGCGTCTTATGATACTTATGCACTTGACGGGCTTGAATGCTGAATCTGAGCGATAGGTTTCGGATGCTGGATGAGGTTATGGTTTTTGAGCTGGTTAAAGTTTTTAAAGCAGGTGCCCTTTGATAGACAAATCTTAGTTATTATTGGTTCAATCTTTATCAAATTTGAATAGATGATGCGTCTTGGGATTCTGATGCACTCCACAGGCATGAATGCTGAATCAGAGCCACAGGTTTCAGATGCTCGAGGAAGTTTAGTTTTTTTGAACAGGTCACATGTTTAATAGATAATAGTACTATTTCAAACTTGCATGGTTGATTTAACTATATAAATGAATCGCAGAAGTAGCTTCAGAAAGAGAGCCTGATCTCCATTATCAAGGATGCTAAAAATACCTCCTACCTCACTCAAACTTGCATGATAGATGTGTTTGTTGTTAAATGATAAATCATTATTCCTATGAAATAGTATTGTATGATATTGTATTATATAATATCTTATTGTATCACATGATATTGTATCATATGATATTGTAATATATAATATTGTATCGTACGATATGATATTGAATAATATTGTATCATATGATATGATATTGTATAATATGATATTGCATTATATAATATATAATTGTATCACATAATATTTTATCATATGATATTGTAAAATATATTATTGTACCATATGATGTGATATTGTATAATATGATATTGTATTATATGATATATTATTGTATCACATGAGATTGTATTATATGGTAAAATATCATATTATGTATCATATGATACAATATGATATGATACAAAATCATAATTGAGAAAAATGATATCATACAATATAATATAATATGTTACAATATTGTAAATTATTATGTGATATGATATTGTATCATATGATACTACATTGTATCCTAAATTATGTTATGATATTGTATAATGTGACCAAATACAGTAATTTATAACACGATACAATACCGTATCATATTATATGATACAATATTATATAATGATAATAATACAGTACCGAGTAGACCCAACCTAACACCAGAGTAAACCCCAACTAAACCCCGGGGTTATTTTTGGGGTTTACCCTGGGTTTACTTTTTTGAAAATTTGGGTCCACTCAGGGTTTACTTGGGGTTTACTCTGGGTTTACTTTGGGTTTACTCGGGATTTTCTTTTTGGGGTCAACTGTATGCACTGAAGTGTGAAGCAGACCCGTCTTTTATCTTTCCATTACTGCCTGTAATTCCCGCCTCTTGTATATTCCAAATATACATGAAGCGTCTGCTTTCAGGGGTATACTTTTGATCGGGATTTACTCTCTGTGTCCACTCTGGAGTTACTTTGGGTTTGCTCTGGGTTTCATGTGGGTCCACTCTAGTAAACCCAGAGTAAACCCAAAAAGTAAACTCAGGGTTTAGTTGGGGTTTACTTTCTGTTAGGTTGAATATGATCGGTACTGTAACTAGAGCAAAGCTCGTTGCAAAGCAACAAGTGGTTCTTCCGTTAAAGTCGAAAGTAAAGCTAGAAGGTTCTCTAAGAAGCAGAGTTCTTAAACCAATTCAGTAACAATAACGTTTTTAAGTTATTTGTAATACATTTTACAAGTGTCTTGGCCCCTAATTTAAGGGGCCAGCCCCTTTTTCTTGATTTTGTTAAAAAGGACTTCAGAATACTAGCATTTTTTGTTCTTACACCCATCTAAAATTGTTGTTCATTTTTGAGATACAAATGATTTAATATTTTAGGGGCCAGCCCTCTATATCCTTAATGGGGACAGACATTGGTGTTTTGATTAGTGGAATCGATTAGAATCATTAATGCAAACATTTTCTCTTCTACAATGCCTAACAAAATATGTCTCTATCTCTAGATATATTGCGTCAAAGTTTAAGTACTTTGGCCCCTAAAAATCCCTAATTACGAAAGAAATAGGCATAGCAATGATTTTTTCTGATAGACATTGTTACGATCAACAACTGTGCTTCTATAATGCATTACAAAATCTTAATCGTTTTTAAGTTATTTGTTATAGAGTTTACGAGTGTCTTGGTCCCTAAAGAAAGGGGCCAGCCCTTATTTCTTGGATTTGTTGGAGAGAACTTTTAATTCTCTACCACTTTCGTTATATATGTCTTAACAAAATATTAACTGATAAAAAGATACAGATCCAAATGTATGAAAATTTTGAAAAAAAATTGTACCCGATTTTCGTGCCTAGGCGAGCTCGAAGAAATGGCGCCACTGGCGTAAAACAAATAAATGGTGCACAACTTCAATCTATGGTCTACCTATCCTGAAAATTTCAAAATCATATCTCTGATAGTTTCTGAGATCAGCTCTGCACAAAATAGGTCGTAAAATGCTACAAAATGGCCGATAAATCGGTGCCGGAAGTGACAACAACAAAAATTTCAAAAACGTTTAAAATTCATATCATGCCTCATCATCTGTTAAAAAATTGGTTGAAATCAGCCGAATAGTTCTTGAGAAATCGCGTGCACAAAATTTGGGAAAATAAATAATAATAATTAGAGCAAAGCTCGTTGCAAAGCAACGAGTGGGTCTTCCCTTCATGTCGAAAGTAAAGTTCGAAGTTTCTGTAAGAAAAAGAGTCCTTAAACTAATAACAAAAGTAACTTAAACAAAAGAGAAAAAGAAAAAAAAAATCGAAAATTCTTGGTACGACTTTACAAAATCCGAATGATTTTAAGTACGAATTAACAAAAACCTTAAATATTTTAAGAATGACTTAACAAAAAAATCCGAATGTGTTCAAGTACGACTTAACAATTTTTGAATTGTTTTAGGTACGAGTTGATTTAACTTTGAACTTAAGACTATTTTCTTAACCCAGAATGCGAAATCAAAATTTCCGGAAAAATCAATTTTTAAACCCAAATATCTCTGTAATGCATCGTCCGATTTTAAAACGGCTTTCAGTGTTAGATTCAGCCTAATAAGCTCTACAAAACACGTGTACGTTTTTTATTTGATCGAAAAATTTGATTTCCGGTTTTGACCGGAAATGACGGATTTTCATTTCCAACCTTATTACAGAGGTAAAATGACAAATGTATCAACGTAGAAAATTTCAAGCCTCTATCTCAAAGCGTTTTTGAGAAAAGCCGCGGACAAAATGGCTTTTTTAAAATTTTAAAAATGACGTAACGTCTAAACAGAAGTGACGTTGTCATGGAAACTTCAATATTTTTGAGGGACACTAAAATCAAACAATCTCTGAAAGTTTCATTTAAATCGGTTGAAAACTTTTTGAGTTATGAAGCCGAAAAGGAGTAAGAAAAGAAAGAAAAAGTATTATAATAACTAGAGCAAAGCTCGTTGCAAAGCAACGAATGGGTCTTCCCTTAATGTCGAAAGTAAAGCTAGAAGTACCTCTCAGAGTTCTTAAACTAGTAACAAAAGTAACTTAAGTACAAAACGATAAAAAAATCGAATGATTCTTGGTACGACTTAACAAAATCCAATGATTTTTAGTACGAATTAACAATAACCTTAACGATTTCAAGAACGACTTAACAAAAAAATCCGGATGTGTTTATTCACGACTTAAAAATTTCCGAATTACTTTAGGTACAAGTTAACTCAACTTTGAACTAACATCCATTTTCTAAACCCAGAATGCAGAATTAAAATATCCGTAAAAATCATTTTTGTTCATGCTTATATCTCATAATCAATCGTTCGATTTTTAAACAGATTTCAGTTTTAAATTTAGCTTGATGAAATCTTTTTGCGTTTATGATTAATAACAAACTTGCTCCGGGAATACTAATTATGAAAAACTTTTTGAGCCCTTCTGGCCACTAATCTGAGGGGCCACCCCCTTTTTTTGATATCAAATAAAAGGTCTTGTAAATATAAACATATTTTGTTCAACAAGTGTTGAAGAATTGTTGACCGTTCAAGTTATATCTGAACAGCTGTGTTTTAGGGGACGACACTTAGACTCCTTAAAGGGGCCACCAACAAAAAAATTTAAGGTAGCATTTTGTTTAAAACATTATTCTGAGTAACTTTTCCTCTACACCGCTTTTCAAAGGGTTGACCTTCGAATTCCGTACTGTGTGCTTGTTGCATCATCAAATGTCAGAAACTTAATGATGTATAGTTTACTTTATTATTCTTCTGTGAATATTTCCTATGTAAAATTACTATGAACTAGACAACATTGAAATGGTGACCATTTCAAAGGGCCCCGCTTAAATTATTTCATAGAATTTTGTTTGACCTTGACCTACAACTTAAAAATTTTTCCAGCTGGCATAGAACTTCTAATTCAATCTCATTCCCCCTTAACATACAGACATGTTTGTTCAATCTAAACAAGATTAGGCCACTGGGAAATAATCTACAGTCTAAAACTGATTTTAAAGACATCTGCTATGACCTTTACATTGACTTGGTTCAAGGTCACTGCATACCATTAACCAGAAAGCCCTGTTTAGGTAAAGTATTAGCCAAATAGGGGTTAAAAGGAGAGTATATATATGCTCTTGAAATAAGGATTTTTGTGTGATCTGATATGACCTTGACACTTAATCTAAAAATATCATTCAAGGTCATTGCATATCCTTTGATCAAAGGCATCATGTGGGTGAAGTATGAGCCTGAATGGAGCAAAGGGAGAGAAGATATACTCCGGACAAGGATTTTTTTTATATAATTCTGCTATGACCTCCACAGTTGACCTTGAAAATTGGTTCAAGGTCACTACACACCCTTTACTCCAAAGCTCTGCTAATGTGAAGTCTGAGCCAAATTGGGCTAAGTGGAAAGTATAAATGCTCTGAAAAAAGGATTTTCGCGTGATCCGATATGACCTTGACCCTTTACCTACAAAATTCATTCAAGGTCACTGCACACCGTTTTGACTATAGACACTCTGTGAGTGAAGTATTAGCCATATTGGACCACACGGAGAGAAGATATGCCCCAGACAAGGATTTGATTTATAATTCTGATATGACCTTAACCTTATACCTAGAAACATGGTTCAAGGCCACTGCACACCCTTTACCCAAAGGCACTCTGTGGATAAGGTATGGGCCAGATTGGGCAAAGGGGAGAGTAGCTATGCTCCGGACAAGCGATCTCAGATGGACGGACAGACGGACAAACTGATCACTTTAGGGCGCCCGCATAAACATGCTGTTCTATCTAACCGTGAAATAGTTTCTGTGCTATCTGCCTATGGTGAATAGTCATCAAAACCATTCATCGGCAGCATTCGATTTCCCTCCTTTTTAAACTCGGAACACCTCTGACGTAATCCGATCGCTGCATCAAATTCAAAGTTCGATAACTCCAATTCGTTTATCATCAAAAAATTCTGCATCGCCGACAAATGAAGGTTTCTTCGGTATAATAAAATACCTATTTACTGACTATTCGGACGATAACAAGTTTATTGCCCCCCTCGACAGCAACTATTTTACTTCGCCTTGTGTTGCTGTCTTGGAGGACAATAAACTTGCTATCATCCTCATGACCAGTAAATAGGTATATAATGTCCCATCCACTTACATTTTGAGTTATATAACCTCCCTTTGTAACCTGCAATTTCACTGTGTAAAGTCAACACAACAGTCATGGCCGCAAGTTTCACAATTTACTTCTGCTTCTCATGTACACAACATTAGGAGCCTTCATATTGCATACCAATTCCAACAAGAGACATCCCTCTAACTAATGATAATCATCAAATATCACGTCATGAATCTTAACAACACTCATAAGCCTTCAAGTACAGCAACTCACTTTTACAAATATATTAACGGGTACTTTATCTGAAACTCTCCCGTGCTACCTTTAGCTTAGTACACTAACACTTTATGAAAAGACGTTTTGTCTTAGACTTAGAAAGCTAGTGCAATTCTGAGAAAAAGTATACCACATATTGCCAATTCCATTGAGGTTCAATAAAAATATGACTATTTAGGTTAAGCCACCATTTCCACTTTCCTTTATTAAACACAGATTCATAGTATTCTCTATAGTAAAACATCTTTACCTGATCCTTTAGAGGTCAATTGTTGTTCAACCTCCCTTAATAAGAAACCTTTTTCAATACAACATACATCTATATGACATTATCGTGAAAAAAGCATCACATCACTTAGAAATGCCCTTACATGTATACCCACCCCCTATCTTTTGATTTTCATAAAAAGTCATGGTTTGAAATCTTTTACCTAATTTCATGGAAACTTGTGGCAATTTCTTTGAGTCATTTCTCACACATATTTGAAAACAATCATCAATGATACTAACATTTGATCTTTTTTTTGTTTATTGAATGATTTGTAGCATTTGAATTAACAAATAGACATGCTTTAAAAATTGGAAAAATCTCAATATCTCAAAAACGGATGTGACGTCATCATTGCAAAAAATTTGCTATCAGGTTCTTACCAATATATATCACATCTGAAAATTTGATGGAGATCGGCCGAGCCGTTTTTGAGAAATCGCGTGCACAAAAATCGGAAGAAAAAATAATAATAATAATAGGGAAAAAGAAACCGAAGAATAACAATAAGGTCTTCCGTTCGAAATTAATAATAATAATAATAATAACTAGACACGATCTCGTTACGAGCAACGAGGAGGTCTTCTGTCCGATTTTTAGAATGTGATATGACGTCATCGACTTTAATTTTCGACAACAAAACATGATATCGAAATAGGAGTTGAGTACTAATGCTTTCTTGTAATGCTTTTTATAAGTTCTCTTGCGTTGCTTTTTTAAATACTTGCATTACTTCCAATTGAGATAGAAAAGATTAAACTTTTTTACCTCTGGCCCCTAAAAACCCCAATTAGGTAACGCATGAGAAAATCATTATATTGTTAGGATATATAAACGTATAATACCTAATTTTGATTTTATAACCTATTTCAAAACATCACTAAGTAAATGACTATATAGATAAAAGGCTTTAGGCCCATCTTGATCCCTAATTTGAGGGGTCAGTCCCTTTTTCTTCATATCAAATTTGAGGTCTTTTGATTTTAAACATATTTTGTTCAACAAGTCTTTGGAAATTCGTTACTGTTTATTAAATACATGGGAAAAAAAGTTTTAGGGGTTGATCCATTATCCCCTTCTAGGGGCCGTTTAACGAAATTTTGAAGGGTGCATATTGTTTAGTACATCATTTTGAGCATATTTTCTTGTAAACTGCATTTCAGAAGATTTTTCCTTTCTGATATATGTGTGATTTATTTATCGGACATTTGACCTTTAAATACACCTAATTAGGTAACACATGATAAAATCATTACATTGCTTGGATACATAACTGTAAGATAACATATCTGCTTTTATGACATTTCACAAAATATCTATCAGTAAAGGGCTATAGATAAAAGTCTTTAAAGCCCTCTGGTCCCCTAATTTAAGGGGTCAGCCCTTTTTTCTTAATATCAAATGAAAGGTCGTTTAATTTTAAACACATTTTGTTCAACAAGTGTTTAGAAATTCATTAACGTTCCTGAGATATATGGGAAAGAGAGTTTCAGGGGCCGATCCCTTATCTCCTTATAAGGGCCGTTTAACGACATTTTGAAGGTTGAATATTTTTTAGTACATCATTTTGAGCATCTTTTCTTCTATACTGCATTTCCAAAGATATTTCATTTCTGATATATGGGTGATTAAAATGTTGGACATTTGACCTCTGAAAACCTCTAATTACGTAACGCATGATAAAATCATTTCATTGCTTGGATACATAACTGTAAGATAACATATCTGCTTTTATGACCTTTTACAAAACATCTCTCAGTAAAGGGCTATAGATAAAAGTCTTTAGAGCCCTCTGGTCCTTTAATTTGAGAGGCCAGCCCCTTTTTCTTGATAACAAATGAAAGGTCATATATCAAATGATATATGGGTGATCAAAATTTTGGACGTTTGACCCCTAAAAACCTTATTACCTAATTACGTAACACATGATAAAATCAATAGATTCCTTGGATACATAACAGTTGAGATCGACTCAAAATTTGTATACCTCACGTGATTTTGAATGACAACAGTTGTGAATGGAATTGGAGATCATTTTGGAGAAATAAACAGGTATTGAAAATAATTCATGCACAGGATCATGCACATGAAAAATAAAATGTCTTACACGTGTAAATCTTAATGTTAAAGCTGCTTGGTCCGATTTTCAATAAAATAATTGTAAGCTTTTAAACGATGGTTATGCTAAGTATGTGTGTAATAATACGTTGCAGTAGTTTTCCCGGTCAATTAAGCCATATTTCAATGAAAAAATAATGTACATGTTGAAACTTGTTGAATCCGGATATTGTGTATTCCGGCATGCTGTCCAATCCGGCGACATTATTCAGCCCTTTGACAAATTTACTATCATTTTTGTTTAAAAAATGTGCAATCCGGATCTTGTCTATTCTCTTAACCGGCCGCGATGTAAAAAAAAAAACGACTGCTTATAATTAGTGAGAGTTTTCTCCCGTAGTCCGGCAACTTTACGATTGATCGGCCTTCTGCGAGATAATTAATGCTCAATTATCGACCGATTTCTCTGTCGTTGCTATTGATTTAAACAACTGTGAATATAGATCCAAACTAGCAACTCATTTCAGTTTATACCGTTAAGTCTTGTTTTAAAAAATACGCATTTTTTGCCAAAATTAGATAATTAGATTATAGTTCACCCCATTTTTTTTTTTCAGGCCGTGATTCAGGATACTGCGGGAGTAAGACTGCCGATATCGTTTGTTATCCCCGTTGTATGGTTACACGTACAAAGTTGCATATTATTCTGTCAAAATGCTAAATTTTTTATAAAATTCTCATTTATATAAATATCCATTGTTCTCTGCATCAAAACAGTTCTCGCCATTAGGTATTTCAGCCACCTGTTGATTTGTTAATGTTTCTTTGACAATTTCAGGTTAATCGGATGCTTGAAAAATTATCAATTACGATGATTTGATTGAAAAAGTATTTCCATCGTATGTATTCTGTTATGGATTTATTGTTTTCCAAAAAAAAACCTGAAAATGAAAATTGGTACCGTAAATAAGATTGATGAAATCTAATATATTTCAGAAGAATTAAAATTTTGCAAGAATACAGGATCAAGACCTACTGCATTAAATACTATAATTAATTTGCAACAATGTCCTCTAAACCGGATGTTGCCTTATCCGGCCATTTTTTTTAGAATCACCCTCCGCCGGATTAGTTTTACTAAACTTTTTTAAAACTCACATACTCTTTCATAATCAATAACAACAAAAATTAATTAATGAAAGAATAAAATCAGCAATGAGTATGCTTTTTAATGAATCAGACTACCATTGAGAAGAGGTTAAACCAATAGTGTGACCCTTATTCTTTTACGGCCTGAATATAAATAAAACTTCAACTTGTTTAAAAATGGTTATTTTATCGTTCCCGCACCTACCGCAAGCATGCAACATTGTACCACTTAATTAAGCTGCCTTATCTCGAACGCTTTTTAAATATATTTCAACTTTTCCTTACTACACCCTGCTAAATTCATTCTCTCTCTCTCTCTCTCTCTCTCTCTCTCTCTCTCTCTCTCTCTCTCTCTCTCTCATAACTCATAAAAAAATTCTAATATTTTGTTAGCCAAATGAATTATCACAGATTACATATACTTAAGATGTTTGTGTTAGAATAATCGTGTTGTGAATTTCGCCTATATTTTGTTGAAATGGGTAGTGTAATGCATTAAATTCTCAGCAGCAAAATGTCAGAAATAGACACGGGTGAATGTATTTACATTTCAACTCGTACGACTGTAAAACGTTGTATTATATTCATTGATGGCAGTTTTTTTCTTTATTTTACGCACTATGATTTAAATCAATGGTTTGATGCATCTTTAACCAACAAAATTTAAAACGAAAATAATTTAACAAAGAATCAATGAACATTCAAATGTGTGTGAACGTATAAACACGAGAAGCATGTGTCCTAGACTACAGCGCATCGGTTGTCCACTAGCGCGGCATCTTCTCAGAACGTGTTATGTAAATGTACACTCAACGTGATGGGTTTAAAATGTTTGCAGTTTGATAACTGAATTTTATTTTACAACAATAAAACTATTTTATGACATAGACAAGATCACAAAGAACGTCTTTTTTCAATGACTTTCATTTGATCTATTTTTTTGTTAAATTATGAGACCAAAACAGCATTACTTCGTAGGTAAAGGTATAATCTTTTTTCATTTACTCTTTAATATCGTTAAAATCGGAATTTTTGTGTTTGTAGCTATATAAATAAAACCATGTGTGCATTACAGCAAGACGCAAATCTTGTGTATTAGATAACGGCAGACCGCTCGCTAGTCCATCCGCGACCTATTTCCTCGGCCGCGGGCAAGGGATCGGATACGTAATTGTTCACATATACAGCTCCGAATCCAGCTAGATTTTAAATGCGACTCAAATGCATTGTATAGAAGCAGTTCTTTTATCCATAATGTGTTTTACTAGAAAATAACTAAAATGTTTAAACATTTTGCGTATGTAAACTGTACCCTTTATGTCAGTTATACGCACAAATACCCCTTTTATTTGCCAAATAAAACACAAATACATGGTAACAAGTCTAGCTTTTTACACTCATATTACGCAATACCCGAACAATTATTATTGTTACGACATTAATAAGATCATAATGAACAACTTTTGCAGCGACAGCCATATCGAAATCTTTACCGCTTTTGAGTTATAAAGTGAAAACTTTTAAGGGTTCTAGGTCCCTAATTTGAGGAGCCAGCCCCTTTTTCTTTATGTCAAACAAAAGATCTTGTAAATAAGAATCTGTTTTCTTCTACATGTCTTAACAAAATATTTTCGAGAAAAGAGATAAACTAAGAAAACCAAGCAAAATTACAACGCTTTTTTATCTCAATTTTTGAGCCCTTCCGAGCTCCGGCGTTTCTTCTGCTAGGCAAATATGAATGCTTTTATACAGATAAACAATCTTTTGTCTATCATCCCTGAAATTTTGAAATCGATATCGTTTGTAGTTTATGAGAACACTCTTGGACAAACTAACCCCCTAAAAATCCTTAAAATGCCAATATTTCAAAAACGGAAATGACGTCATTAACCAAAAACATTTCCGTTAAGGTTCACAACATAGTTAGTAAGATCTGAAAATTTCGTGTAAATCAGTCGAGCCATTTCTGAGATATCGCGTGCACAAAAAGTGGTAAGAAAAAAAAGAAGAAGAACTAAAGCAAAGCTCTTTGCAAAGCAACGAGTGGGTTTTCCGTTAATGTCGAAAGTAACGCTAGAAGTACCTCTAAGAAGCAGAGTTCTTAATCTAGTAACAAAAGTATCTCAAGTACAAAAAGATAAAAAAATCGAATGATTCTTGGTAATACTTAACAAAACTTAACAAAATCCGTATGGTTTTAAGTACGAATTAAAAAAAAACCTTAACCATTTCAAGAACGACTTAACAAAAAAATCCGAATGTGTTTAAGTACGACTTAACAAATTTGACTTCATTTTAGGTACAAGTTAACTTTACCTTGAACTAACATCTATTTCTTAATCCAGAATGCAAAATTAAAATTTTCGTTAAAATCAATTTTTTAACGCTTATATCCCGCATTCAATCGTCCGAATTTTAAATGAATTTCAGTTTTAAATTGAGCTTGATAAGCTCTTTTAGCGTTTATGATTAATGACAAACCATTGCTCCGGAAATAGTTAAGCTTTTGAGCCTTCCTGGCCCCTAACATAAGGGACCAGCCGTATTTATGATATCAAATAAAAGGTCTCGTAAATGTAAACATATTATCTTCAACAAGTGTTCAAGAATTGTTGACCGTTCAAGTTATATCTGAAACACTGTGTTTTAGGGGCCGAACCCTTAAACCACCAACAAAAAATTTTGTTTAAAACATAATTCTGAGCAACTTTTCCTCTGCACTGCTTTTCAAAGGGTTGACCTTTCGTACTGTGTGCTTGTTGCATCAATTGTCAGAAACTTATCGATGTATAGTTTACTTTATTATACCTCTGTGAATATTTTCTATGTAAAATTACAATGAACAAGACAACATTGAAATGGTGAACATTTCAAAGGGCCCCGCTTATCTTATTTCAGAGAATTTTGCTTTGACCTTGACCTATAACTTGAAATTTTTCCAGCTGGCATAGAACTTCTAATTCAATTTCATTCCCCCTAACATACAGGCATTTTATTCAATTAGACCAAGATTAAGAATATCTGGGAAATAATCAACTGTCTAAAACTAATTTTAAAAAGATCTGCTATGACCTTCACATTGACTTGGTTCAAGGTCACTGAACCAATTTCAACCAATTGAACCAAGTTCAATTTCAAATCATCGAATTGGTATTTCGTGTACATGTATCTCTCTCTTAATTTGGTTCTTTTTGTCAATTTTCAATATAGTTTGTATTACTCTCACAAATAAGAATTTCAGATAGAAGACTGTTTTGAAAAACAATCTGTAGGAGAGGAGGGAGGGCCATCCCCATTAAACTTAT
>WFKH01004874.1:320834-335834 GCA_016163765.1 Magallana hongkongensis
TCAATATATAAGCAACAAATGTCAATAAACATGTATCTTTCATATATATGAATAAATACTAATCAGTCCTCCTTTTAAAGACATGTTAAGTACTTTAGTCTTGAAACGTTGTCGCATTGCTAAATGTTGTGTGCATACAGTCAATGACTTGTCGGCATTTCTTTGATGCCTGCAAAGCGACCCGGCGAGCTCTAATGAGGTCGTACTGCATGGGTGCTTCGTCGGCATGTTTTTGATGCCGGCGATGCGACGAGCGTCTGAATTTAGCGAGCTGCTGACAGAAACAAGACTGTAACAAAGCGGGAAATGAACGGTATTTTGATACGGAATTTATATTTGTACTGAAAAAAAAAGCCGGTATTCAATTGATTTATGATAAAATTAAAACGGAAAACATTAAAATTCATTATTTTAAAGATAAAATCGTTTAACAAAACACATTTAAGAAAGAAAAGGCATTCGGCACTTGGGGACTGAACCTGGGTCGCCTGGGCACAAGTCCACCACTCTAACGACTGAGCTACGCGGACCCTCGCTTCAGGAATTTGGAGCCTAAAATCTGGAGAATGCATGGATCAATTTAAAAACAAATTAGATATTCTGTATAAATAAAAGCGTCTCTATCAACTGTTAAAAAATGATTGAAGAATATCAAAAATCAAAAAAGTTGAAAAAAAATACGTTTTTTTTTGGTTAACATCCGTCGACGACCGGAAGTGACGGCGGACATTTGGATATGCGAGAGACACTGCGGCTAAAGACTCTCTACCATCACTGAAAATTTTAAGGTTTTTGAAAATTTTTGAGAAAAACCGTGAACAAGCAAAAACATAAAATCTTAAATATCTCGGGACCGGAAATGACGACCAACAAATTGATCGATAAATTTCTTACAAATTATGTGCTGAGTAAGATCTGAAAGTTTCATCAAAATCGGCTAAAGAGTATTTGAGAAAACGTCAAAGAAAAAAAAAATAATAATAGGGGAAAAGAAACAGAGCAATAACAATAAGGTCTTCCGTTGGAAACGGAAGACCTTAATAATAGGGGAAAAGAAAGCAATAACAATAAGGTCTTCCGTTGGAAACGGAAGACCTTAATAATAGAGGAAAAGAAACAAAGCAATAACAATAAGGTCTTCCGTTGGAAACGGAAGACCTTAATAATAGAGGAAAAGAAACAAAGCAATAACAATAAGGTCTTCCGTTGGAAATGGAAGACCTTAATAATAGAGGAAAAGAAACAAAGCAATAACAATAAGGTCTTCCGTTGGAAACGGAAGACCTTAATAACTAGACTCGATCTCGTTGCGAGCAACGAGGAGGTCTTCCGTTCGATTTTTGGTAGGTGATATGACATCATTGACTTCGACAACAAAACATGATCTTGAAAAAGGAGCGGAGTACTAAAGCTTCTCTGTATCGTTTTTTATATGTTCTCTTAAGTTGCTTTTTAAATACTTAATATTTCTTCCAATTGAGATAGAAAAGATTGAACTTTTTTAGCTCTGGCCCCCAAAAACCCTAAAAAGGTACCACATGAGATATCATAATATTGATAGGATATATAATCGTATTAAACATAATTTTGCTTTATAAACTATTACGAAATATCTTGCAGTAAGCAACAATAGATTAAAAACTTTAGAGCCTTCTGGGTCCCTAATTTGAGGGACCAGCTCCTTTTTCATGATATAAATTAAAGGTCATTTAATTTTAAACACATTTTGTTCAACAAGTGTTAAGAAATTATTCGCTACCGTTCTTTAGATATATGGGAAAGAACGTTTTAGGGGCCGTTCCCTTATCTCCTTATAGGCGCCGTTTAATGAAATTTTGAAGTCTGCATATTGTTTAGTAAATCATTTTGAACATCTTTTCTTCTGTACTGCAATTCAAAATATTTTTCCTTCCTGAGATATGGGTGTTCAAAATTTTGGATTTTTGACCCCTAAAAACAACCCTAATAACGTACAAAATGATAAAATCATTACATTGGTTGGATACATAACTGTAAGATAAATATGTTCGCTTCCATAGCCTTTCGCATTATATCTCTCAGTAAAGGGCTACAGATAAAACACATTAGATCACTCTGGTCCCCTTATTTAAGGGGCCAGCCCCCTTACTCTTGATATCAAATGAAGGTCATTTAATTTTTAACATATTTTGTTTAACAAGTGTTTAAAAATTCGTTTCCGTTCTTGAGATATATGGGAGAGAACGTTTTAGGAGCCGATCCCTTATCTCCTTATTGGAGCCGTTTAACAAACTTTTGAAGATTGCATATTATTTAGTACATCATTTTGAGCATCTCTCCTTCTATACTGCATATCAAGATATTTTTCCTTTCTGAGATATGGGAGATCAACATTTTAGACTTTTGACCCCTAAAAACCCTTTATTAAGTAACACATGTTAAAATCATTACATTGGTTGGATACATAACTGTAATATAAACATATTTGCTTCTATAACCTTTCACAACATATCTCTAAGTAAAGGGTTATAGCTGAAAAACTTTAGAGCTATATGGTCCCCTAATTTTAGGGGCCAGCCCCTTTTTCTTGATATCAAACGAAAGCTATTGTAATTATAAATTTTTCTTGCATTACATGTCTTTACAAAATATATTTTGGTAAAGAGATAAACACAGAAAGTCAGGAAAAATTACGACTTTTTTTAATCTCAATTTTCGGGTGCAGGCGAGCTTCGGTGCCTTTCATGCCAAATCAAAATGAAAATAAAATAACAAATCTACAATCTTTTGTCTACTATCCCGGAAAGTTAGAACTCAATAACAAAACAAAGGTTCAGATCATCATCTAACTGATCTGAAAATTTCGTGAAAATCGGTCGAGCCGTTTCTGAGAAATCGCGTGTACAAAATTTGTAAGAAAAAAAAAATAATAATAGGGAACTAGAGCAGAGCTCGTTGGAAAGCAACGAGTGGGTCTTCCGTTAATGTTGGGAGGAAAGCTAGAAGTTCCTTTAAGAAGCAGAGTTCTTAAACCAATAACAAGAGTTAATAAAACAAAAAGATAAAAAAAATCGAATAATTCTTGGTACGACTTAACAAAATCCGAATGATTTTAAGTACGTATTAACAAAAATCTTCACGATTTCAAGAACGACGTAACAAAAAAACCCGAATGTGTTAAAGTACGATTTAACAATTATCGAATTATTTTTGGTACGACTTAATATCACTTTGAACTTCACGCTATTTTTTAGACCAAGAGGGCGGAATCAAAATTTCCAGAAAAATCAATTTTTAAACCCCGATATCTCTGTAATGCATCGTCCGATTTTAAAACGGGTTGCAGTTTTAATGTTAGCTTAATACGTTCTACAAAACACGTATACTTTTTTAATTTGATCCAAAAATCCATTTTTTCGAAAAATTAGATTCACTTCCGGTTTTGACCGGATATGACGGATTTACATTTCCAGCCTTATTACATAGGTCAATTGGCAAATGTATAACCGTGGAAAATTTCAAGCCTCCATCTTAAAGCGTGTTTGAAAAAAATCGCTGACAAAATCACTTTTTAAATTTTTTTAAAATGACGTAACGTAAAAATGGGAGTGACATTGTCTTGGAAACTTTAACATCTTTGAGGCATGATAATGTCACATAGTTTCTGAAAGTTTCATTGAAATCAGTTGAAAACTTTTTGAGTTACAAAGCCGAAAAGTGGCAGAAAAAAAGTATAATAAATAATAAAAAGAAACCGTAGAATAACAAAAGGGTCTTCCGTTGGAAATGGAAGACCCTAAAAAGAAACCGAACGAAAACAATAACGAAAGACCTTAACTAGAAACGATTTCGTTGCGAGCAACGAGGAGGTCTTCCGTCCGATTTTAGAACTTGAGATACATGTAAGATCTTGATTTTGCTATAAAACAGCTGAACATAACTTGAAAATAGAAGAAAAGGGGGTTTTCATTCTAAATATCAGAGAACATTTTGTTTCAGATGTAAGAGCTTCGGTTGATATACTTTAGACGTTCCTTGAATTTAATCCTCTAATTTAAGGGGCCAGTCCCCTTTTCTTCATATATCAAATGAAAGGTCTTTTAATTCTTAACACATTTTGTTCAACAAGTGTTTAGAAATGTGATACAGATTTTGAGATATTTGGAAAAGATTGCTTTAGGGGTTGACCAATTATCTCCTTATCGGAGTCGTTTAACGAAATTTGATGCCCCTTGTCCTTGGTATTAATCGAAAAGTAACTTAAAAATACACACATTTTGTTCAACAAGTGTTTACAAATTCGTTATCGTTCTTGAGATATCAGAGAAAGAAGGTTTTAAGGGACGACCCCTTATCTCTTTATCGGGGCCGTCTAACGAAATTGTGATGGTTGCATACTGTTTAGTAGATCATTTTGAGCATCTTCTCTTCTCTATTGCTTATCAAAATATTTTTCCTTTTTGAGATATAGGTGATCAAAGTTTTGAACTTCTGACCCCTAAAAACACCTAATTACGTAACACATGAGAAAATCATTATATTGTTAGACTACATAACTGTAAGATAAACATATTTGATTCTATAACCTATTACAATATATCCCTCAGTGAAGGGTTATTAATAAAATACTTTAAAGCATTCTAGGTCCCTATTGTGAGGGGCAAGCCCCTTTTTCTTGATATTAAACAAAAGATTTGGTAAATCTTAACTTTTTTTGCGTTGCATGTTTTAACAAAATATTTTGCAGAAAAGAGATAAACAAAGAAAAGCACGAAAATTCACGACGCTTTTGATATCTCAATTTTTGAACCTACCGAGCTTTGGCGTATTTAGTGCTAGAAGTATAAAACAACAACCCTGCAAAACTTCAATCTTTCCTCTTCAAACCGTACACATTTGATCTCAATATCTTTTATAATTTAGGAGAACGACCGCAGACAAAATACCCATATAAAAATTGGAAAAATCACAATATCTCAAAAACGGATGTGACGTCATCAATGCAAAAAATTTGCTATCAAATTCAGAGCAATATATATCATATCTGAAAATTTTATGGAGATCGGCCGAGCCGTTTCTGAGAAAGGCGTGCACAAAAATCGGGAAAAAAAATAATAATAGGGAAAAAGAAACCGAGAAATAACAATAAGGTCTTATGTTGGAAACGGAAGACCTTTATAATAGGGAAAAAGAAACCAAACGAAAAAAATAAGGTCTTCCGTTGGAAATGGAAGAACCTAATTATAAGAAAGAGTACGAAGACAATAAGGTCTTCCGTTGGAAACGGAAGACCTTAATAAGAAAAGTGAAAAAAACCCCAACAAAACAACAGAATAATAGAACGGTCTGTCGCTGAAGACGGAAGACCCTAATAATGTCCTTTATTTATACAGGATAGCACAATTAGCTTACAAAAACTATTTCACATTGTGGTCCTGAAAACGGATTTACAGACCTGCTACTATATATACAGAAACTGATAGAACATACAAAACATTCTTCTTAATTTATTCTTTATTTATTTTCTTTATTCTTAAATATCTTGATATGATGTCATGTCTTATGTTACAATATCGTATGGTATCATTATATATCACAGTATTATATTGTCAGTATCATAGGATATATCATATTACACAATAATGTATAGTATCATAGGATGCCATATTGTATTTTTTTGTAGTGTATTGATAAACATTGTATCTTACAATACCGTATAAAATTATCATATAACTAGTAGACTAATTGTTCTCGAACAATTAGAGGTCTTTCCACCTTAATATTTTTTAATGAATTGCTAGATTGCTCAATAAGGTATACAAAAAATAATTGTACCTATGATATATGTTGTACTAGAAAATTGGAAACCCACAAGGCCATTAATGATTTTTATGAGATTATTTTGTGTTTCAAGTTATTGCTTTAAGAATTCCCTGTTGTTTATCGTAAATATCTTTTGAATTACTTTTCTGAATTTTTTTTCCAATGTGCTCGCCAAGTGAATATTCTTTACACAAGCATATAAATAGAAAACCTAACAATAGAAGAGCGTGTTCTAAAGGCTAGCTGTCTTTGTACAATATGAATGGGTTAACTGTAAAAACAATTTCCACTTGAGTAACCACAGGACCTTAATGTGATACCTGGCTGACCAAATTGAATACTTTATTGCGCAATCCAGCAAGCTATTGAAACCCTTACTAGTATTCTGTATTTCAATAGAGATCTAAAAAATTAATTAATAGATTTCTAAATGACCTTGACCTTTGACCTTTATGTCATTTTGTTTGGCCAAGGTAGACGCTTCTATCCCAATTTGTCCGAAGTCTCTATGATATATAATAAAAAACGTTGGAAATGATTTTATGGAAATTTAAATACTTTCAGGGGCAATAACTGCTACAAGGGGGCCTCAGATCCTTTTGGTATGAATAAATTGAAGAACCCTCTAAGTGTACTGAAGACATTGGTAAAAGTTCCAAATCTCTATCTCCTATGGTTTCAGAGGAGTAGCGATAACAAGCACAAATTGTATCACTTGTTGCACATTTAGATTTGAAACCAAATTGTGCATCAGTAACTACATTATTTTCATCTGATCATGCTATAAGTCTGTTGTTTAATACAGAAGTAAAACGTTTACACATGTTGCAAACAAAGCTGATTCCTCTATAGTAACTAGGATCAAATTTGTCTCCCTTTTTAAAAACGGGCACAATAATAGAAGAAGACCAAGATTCAAGATAAAAACCCTGTTTGTAGTTTACAATTAAAAAATCTAAGTAGGATAGGCAACAGATATTCTTCACATTCAATGAAATATTCATAAAGTAAACAGTCTTCACCATGTGATTTACCTTTTTTTTTTAATTTCTTAATAGGCACTTAAATTTCTTCAACATCAATATCCTTATCTAGTTCGTCAAAAATACATTCCTTAGCATCGTTGGAGGTATCATTATCAATATCTATATTGCTTTGTGAAGTTAATTTAAAGTGATCAAATAACTCACTTAAAGGCACTTTATTTATGTTTTATGTGTTAATCTTTTATTATTACAAAAAGGTATTACATTGTACTTCTCTCTTGTGCAAAATTATCTTATTATACTGTGTCTCATGTATAAGTCGATCGAAACCCCACTTTTTACTCAATTTTCTACTCCCAAACATCCGACTTTTAGACTTTAACAACTATATCTATCAATGATTTAAAAATTTAAAAAAAAAAACATGCATTAATCATTCCGATATCCTTTGGGTCGTATCGAGAGTTACATTAGACCCTATTAGAATTTATTAGAAATGCGCCAGAATTTATTTTTCATTTTTTTAAAATTTCTTATATAAAACTATACAACTTGCAAACATGTTTCTTTCTATACCCTTTTAATCAATTCTTAGTAAAAATAAATCCACGGCCGCCTTCTATATACAAGCGAGTCAAACTTTTTTCATCAGTTTCATGCATAGTTTGCATTACATTTGTACCGGAGCACTGTCTTAAGCACCACTTCAGCATTTTACCCAATTATGTCAAATCAAAGTTTTTTTAAAACATAAATGTTACGAACAATGCTTGAAATAAACACAATATTAAAGAAAGTTTTAAAGTCGCTCAATCGACTGCATGAAATCAAAAATTTATATAATCGACCTTCTGTGTTGAATCAAAATATGAAAGTTTTCTGAAACAGCTATGATGAGATCCTAAGACAAATTTGATCTTCAGGCAGATCTTAGTCATACAGAAGGGGTAAAAATGTTCAGAGCAGTTCAGGGTATGTGGTATTTCGTGAGATGATGTGCAGAATGTCGAAGTAAAACAAAAACGGATGAAATCTTTGGTCAAAACATATATCATGTAATGTTATAAAGAACATAATATTAACATTAAACATTGAACACTATCTTGTAAGTTACTCTCAATAATGGAAATCATTTAAATTTTTAGGTTTGAAAATGATTCAGTTGAAGGCGTTGATGGTAAGTTATAGTCTGTGACCAATTACTCAATGTAATTATGTATGTATGTATGAAAACTGGTTTTGTTATACAAGACTGATCTGAAACAAATAAACATGACTAGTTAATCAATGAAACTGCTTTCTATTTAAGCTTAAAAATAAAATCTATTTTATCTTTAATTGTTCAAACACTCAATGAATATTAATGTTAAAAAATTGTGTGATGCCTTTTTATAGTTTATTGATTGCAACACTAAGTATAATGGCAACTTTTTAAAAATTTTTATTATGCTATGACTAAATTCTAAACGGCCTTCACATATATTCACAGATAACTTTATTATAAAAGCAATTTTTAATCTAGATGATGGACTTAAAGACAACATTTTATATGTATCTGCTGATTCAAGAGAACATGACAAACATGAAGTTGCAGTTTACGCAGCCGTGAATAAAGAAGGCCCAACGAGTATTAACAATAGCAACGTTTATGCTGAAGTGAAGAAAAATGGAATAAAGGGTGTGAAAGAAGGCGCTATCTACAGCGATGTTAAACCAAAAAAAGGTAGTGTCCTCTGGTTTTAGATAATATTGATAACCAATGTCCATTTAAGTCCCCTCATATAAGTGATTAACTACCAAACTGTATATTAAGCATAATATAAAAAAATACGAAAGACAACAAAAGGTAAAACGTCAGCTCTCTCATTAATCATCAATTCAATCGTTTTACAAATAAAAACAAGTTTATATATAGCGCTATCGTGTAACTCTTGATTGTCTTTCATATTTCAATTTGTCTTTGATTGATGAAGATTAATAGAAGATTAATAATGGAAAAATAAAACAAACCAAAATTTGACATTTTGACGTCATGACGTTTTCGAAGAGCTGCTGGACATCAACCAAATGTTGACATGTCATTCTAAAATTGTCATGAATTGTTTGAAAATTAGAAGATCTTGGATATTTTCATATATTAATTTTGTTCTCAGAAAAAGTTGGATAATCTGATTGGACCAAAACGTGAGTTTGTAAAATTCTGACCGTAAAGGTCATTTTGGCGTGACGACAGACATACACTCACACACATAGAAACGCATTGGAGTTTATTGTTTAATTTATGGTCATGGTGTTTCCATTCATGTGATTCTTCGGTTCGATGGACTTCGTAAACTTGGATTACCATATTTAACCCATGCACATACTTATGAATTCAAACTGTCAAATAAATAAACATAGAAACTATTTAATGCAAGACTGATTATATTGTTATAATTGATATTAATCATCATTGACAATAAGTCATAATTAAGTCATAAATAAGCGGCAAGCATTTCCAGTCTTGTAAAGAAAAAATTAATCTTGGCTCCATATAGACCTCGGTCAGTTCATTCTTTTACAGAATGGAATATTTCAGCTTATATCCTTTACCTAATGATATAAATTAAACAATAATGAGTTAAATTAATTTGTTGAACTAACATGTTACACAAATCAAGACAACACAGAAATTATTCACACAAGAGGATAGAGACACAAACATTTCCGAATCGGGAAATATTTTTAGAAAACCACTTTCTGTGTACGCTAGTGTAAATTCATTTACAAAGTTTGTGGTGATGGAAGAATAGTTCCCACAGATTTTGTGCCAGTACAATTGATGATAACAGTAACTGTTTTAGTCACAAATTGATATTGCGGCACTTTGAGCGAAGTGGCCAATGGGCCTCTTTGATAATGGTACTGTAATTGCGTTTGTTGAATTTCTTTATTTTTTTATTGATAGGTTTCTTAAAAAAGGATGGAAAAATTAAAAAAGGTAAACACATTGAACACAACAATCATGAAAGTATGCTGTAAAAGCAATTTCATGGGCATTGCTATATGTTTAGAAAAAAAGTTAATAGAATTATTACATAAATCTTTAATGAAGCAAAGGATAAAATAACTTTTGAGGTGTGAAACGGTTAGTATTATAGTTTGAATTACTGCAATATACTACATGTATATTAATTCTTTAATTATTAGAAATGCATATTTTGGTCAAGATGGAGCACAGAATTATCAGCCCTTAAAAGTTGATGTATAAATTTGTACATGTATGAGGGTCTGACATTGCAAACAGAGGTCCTTATAGCATATTCTTTAAATTTGAAGCATTTTTGAGTCACCTTAATAACTAAAGTAACCATTTGAATTTTGTTTTTGTCTGTTGTTGAACTTTGTGATCGTTAAACATGTAAAAGAAGAAAAACTTACATTATGGCATTTATACATGATTTTTCAAAAGATGAAAATCCATTTGGCTTTCCAAATTATAACCTATGATGTGTACCTACTGTGAACTCCCCTGCGACGTTTATAATGATTCTTGTTCCTCCCACGCGTTTCACGTGATATACACTCCGTTAAGCTTATCAGACATGACTGTCTTTACCATTTTCTTACTTTTATATGGATATATTTTATAGCAGCTGTGTTTTTAGAATGTTATTTTCAGACGGAGTCATGTGACCCCGTCTATTAGTTATCTCAAACCGGAAGGCACGCGTAGAACACATGAATTGTGTCTACGCCAAAGAAAAGAGTGCAGAAAGTTTTCATGCGTTTCAGTAAATATATATTATAAAAAACACGCATTTAATCGGTTTAAGTTCTCTATGTATAATCCAAATTCTATAAAGAAAATAAACAAATAGCTTTATTGATCAAAATATTCTTGCTCGGATTCAATAGTTGTAGCGATTTGTGGAATGAGTTACGTAACTGAATGACGATTTAGCTGGTGGACGAGCTCATTAATTAATAGAAGGGGTTGAAGGTTGAATCGACAGTAAAGTTCACAAACGCAATGTGCCATTTTTGTGAATTTTATTCTAACAATCTATCACCTGAATACTACCGAACTTCATGTGCGAGCCGAACTTTAAATCTGACCGGGTTATACACAGCTGTTTTACATATTAATTAAAAGGGTTCTTCATTGGATTCAAGTCTACTTGCGGTATGACTGCTGTTAATCTCTAAAGGAATTTTGTACATAGAATACAATAACAAGTCTGAATTTGCCTTCTCGTTCATTGACTCTGTAGTTGAATAAACTGAATTTAAATTTTGAACAATGCATTTTAAGAATTATCAATATAGATTATACATTTTGGGTGACCAAATACAGCAAACAATATATACAGTCTTATCGATTGAAGAACCAAGTTAAATGTTAATGTTCATATTGTCCGGCTATGTTTTTACTTTTTTAAACTTTATAACGTACAAAACCAGTCACATTCCTGATTAAAATAATTTCCTCATCAATATCTTAATGTCTATCATCAGAAACTCAGCCGATCTTTCTCCAATCTCTTAATATCTCACGCCACCAATATAAGACCTATGGATTCAGAAAAAATGCATGGTTGTTATGTTTTAAATTTTTAATTTACCGTGTGGCAGTACATGTAAATAGAAATAGTACTTATCTCAATTTTTACAAGATAAAAACTCATAGTTTATATAGTATTTTTCAAATCTGATTTACAAATCCTTTTTTGTAGCTCTTCGAAAAAATTCAAATTAAATTGTTTTCGAAATTAAGTTCATTTTTTCCAAGACACGCTTGAGAATTTGCGCTTGATAGACAATAATGTATTGAAAAGACACAGATCCCTGCAATGACAGTTCCCTACAACATTTGGTAATTTTGCTATTAAAAGCGTTAACTTTGCAAATATTAGAAATTTTAAAATCAAATAATAATAATTCTGAAATAATAGCTAAAATTAACAATTCAAAACCATCATACAATAAACATTGCTTTATCAATTGTCAGTAAAACATATTACCGTCGTGTGAATATTTCTCTTAGAAATGACACCTTCTTTCCTTCATTAGCACGAAGTGACTGATCTGGATATTTAGGGTCTTCCGTTTCCAACGGAAGACCCTCTTGTTATTCTACGGTTTCTTTTTCTTTATTATTCTTTTTTTTCTTTTTCTGACTTTTTTGAAGCGCAATTTCTCAAAAACTATTTCACCTATTTGCACGAAATTTTCAGGACTGATAGAGCATCACCGTTGCTACATACTATTAAATTTTCAAATGATAACGTCACTTCCGGTTTCAGATATTGACGAATTTGTAAATTTTTAAGGGTGATTTTGTCCACGCATCTCCTCCGAAACTAATCAAGATAGAAGCTTGAAATTTTCAAGGAATTGTAGATAAATGTCTGTAGTTGTACCCCCATGCTTCCAATTATGAAAATTGCTCAAGGCCTCAAAGCTCGCCTGAACCTAAAAATTAGCACCAAATATTTTCACTAAATTTTCGAACATTTTCTGTAATATCTTTTGATGTATAAATATTTTGTTAAAACATGTAATGCAAAAGTTGTTTCAATTTTCACGGGCTTTCATTTGCTATCAGGAAAAAGGGGCTGGCCCCTCAAATTAGGGGCAAAGAGGGCTCTAAAATCTTTTTGCAATAACTCTTTACTGAACAATAATTTGTTATCAATTATAGAAGCAAACATGTTCATTGTACAGCTGTTTATCTATACGGTACCATACTTAAGTCATATGTTACGTAATTAGGGGTTTCAAGGGGCCAGAAGTTCAAAACTTTGATCATTAATATCTAGAAAAGGAGAAATATTTTGAAAGCATTGAAGAACAAAAAATGCTTCGAATAATGTTCTTAACAATATGCTACCTAAAAAAAAATGTTTTAGGCCCCAGTAAGGAGTTTAAGGTTGGCCCCTAAAACACAGTTGTTCAGATATCTTTAGAACGGTTAACAATTCCTGAACACTTGTTGAACAAAATGTGTTTATATTTACAATAACTTTTATTTGATATCAAGAAAAAGGGGCTGGCCCCTCAAATTAGGGGCCAAGAGGGCTCTAAAGTCTTTTTATAATAACTCTTTACTGAAAAATAATTTGTTATTAATTATAGAAGCAAAAATGTTCATCGTACAGCTGTTTATCTATACAGTACCATAACTAAGTAATATGTTATGTAATTAGGGGTTTCAAGGGGCCAGAAGTCCAAAACTCTGATGATTAATATCAAGAAAAGGAGAAATATTTTGAAAAGTATTGTAGAAGAAAAGTTGCTCAAAACAATGTTCTTAACAATATGCTACCTAAAAAAAATTTTGTTGGTGGCCCCGGTAAGGAGTTGAAGGGTCGGCCCCTAAAACACAGTTGTTCGGATATCTCTAGAACGGGTAACAATTCGTGAACACTTGTTGAACACAATATGTTTATATTTGCAAGACCTTTCATTTGATATCGAGAAAAAGGGGCTGACCCCTCAAATTAGGGGCCAGAAGGGCTACAAAGTCTTTTAATAATAATTTTTTTAGCGATAATTTGTTATAAATCATAGAAGCAAAAATAAGAGCTTATTAAGCTTAATTTAAAGCTGAAATCCGTTTTAAAATCGGACAATGCATTACAGAGATATTGGGGTTTAAAAATGGATTTTTTCGGAAATTTTGATTCCGCATTCTTGGTTAGGAAAATAGTGTTGTGTTCAAAGTTAAATTAACTCGTACCAAAAATAATTCGATAATTCGTAAATCGTACTTAAACACATTCGGATTTGTTTTTGCTAAGTCGTTCTTGAAATCGATAAGGTTTGTGTTAATTCGTACTTAGAATCATTCGGATTTTGTTAACTCGTACAAAGAATTATTCGATTTTCTTTCTTTTTGTTTTAGTTACTTACATTTATATGTTTAAGAACTCTGCTTCTAAGAGGAACTTCTAGCTTTACTTTCGACATTAACGGAAGACCCACTCGTTGCTTTGCAACGAGCTTTGCTCTAGTTTACTTTTTTTTTTTTCTAACCAGTCCTTTAATTGACTTATCTCTGTACATTTATCAGTTAATGTCTTTATCATTCTGTTGCTTTATTTTTAACGACAAATTTAACAGCCAATCAGGAAAGGTGTACCCCAAAGAATGACGTAATTCATTCACTTCCGGTCTCCATTATCTAGTTTTATCGATTTGAAAAGCAGTAGACTGAATTCGGAGTATGATTTTCAATAAAAGGAACGGTTGTATCGTAATTCGTGTAGATGATGCACGAGTTTACACAAAAAAGTAGTTAGTGGCGAACTGATTTATTGTTACCTATTAGTTTTACATGAATCGCTGCCAACAAAATCATGGCAAATAAGCCGGTCTAAAAAATCAAAATGGCGACCGTGACGAACCTTGTTATTGTTATAGTACTTGCAATCATCTTACAGTAAAAAGAAATATTTCTAACGTCATGTGTCTGTGTTTCTTATCTGTATACAAATGTTAACTTTGTTCGGTAATTCATGATCTGCAGTTGGAGAGTTTTCGGAGTTTTCATAAATCTTGTATAACGGATACCGACGTGTGGATTTTCCTTTGGATCAGGAAATTAAATAAATCTTATGATTTAAATTATCTACCTAAAAATTGTTTTGATTTTCCTGCTTAGTTGTATTTTTTTTCCCTTGGGGTCTTATTTTACATAAAATCAAATAGCGTTGTGTCAATTATCTAAAATTATGAAGGACAGTCCCGGCCGGGATTTAGTAAAGATTTGAGACAAAGTATCAGGCAAAAAGCCGAATTTGAACATAGATTGAAACACCGCATTCAATCTCATTATTTTTTGAAGCATATTCGATGAAAACGTTAACAATTACAAATTCAAACTTTTAAGACCCCGTCTTTCAGTACTCTCAGTACTTTGATTTATTGTTAAATTTGCTATTGAATAATGAGGGTTTGGCGAGAAACGATGCCACGTGGTATGTTCACGTATGAACCTAGTGTATGTTAAATTTTCATACACACTACGTCTATTGTAATAATATCCTCAGGCTATCATGTACTAACTAGAATATAATTCGCTATTCTTGAGTTTGCAAAAAATCGGTAATTAATCACTCATTGCAATTTAAATTGATCCGTACAGAAAGTGAACATGGTTTGCACTATCATTTGAAAATAATCGAAATTATTGTACATTTTCTTTAATTCAATGTATAGAAAGGGGTCA
>WFKH01004874.1:337224-352813 GCA_016163765.1 Magallana hongkongensis
GTAAATCTTTAAAAATCGTCTTCTCAGAAACTAATTAGCCAGGAAAGCTGAAACTTGTGTGGAAACATTTTCAGGTATTGTATATTTAAAGTTGTGAAAATCATAACCCCAAGGGCTAGAGTGGGGCCACAATTGGGGATTTAATTTCTACATAGGAATATATAGAGTAAATCTCTAAAAATCGTCTTCTCAGAAACTAATAAGCCAGGAAAGCTGAAACTTGTTTGGAAGCATCCTCAGGTAGTATAGATTCAAAGTTGTAAAAAACATGATTCCTGGGCGTAGAGTTGGCCACAATTGGGGTGGAATTTTTACATAGGAATATATAGAGTAAATCTTTAAAAATCTTCTTCTCAAGAACCATTTGGCCAGAAAAGCTGAAACTTATGTGGAAGCATCCTCAGGTAGTGTAGATTCAAAGTTGTAAAAATCATGATTCCTTGGGGTAGAGTGGGCCACAATGGGGTGGAATTTTTACATAGGAAGATATAGAGTAAATCTTTTAAAATCTTCTTCTCAAGAACCATTTGGCCAGGAAAGCTGAAACGTATGTGGAAGCATCCTCAGGTAGTGTAGATTCAAATTTGTGAAAATGAAGACCCTCGGGGTGTAGGGTGGGGCTACAATGGAGGGTCGATTTTTAACATAGGAATATATAGAGTAAATTTTTAAAAATCTTCTTCTCAAGAATCATTTGGCCAGAAAAACCGAAACTTATGTGGAAGCATCCTAAGGTCGTGTAGATTCAGAGTTGTAAAAATCATGACCCCCGGGGATAGGGTGGGGCCACAATGGGGGTGGGTCGAATTTTTACATAGGAATATATAGTAAATCTTTGAAAATCTTCTAAGAAACCATTTGGCAAGGAAAGCTGAAACTTGTGTGGAAGCATCCCGAGGTAGTGAAGATTCAAAGTTGTAAAATCATGACCCCCGGGGGAAGGTTGGGGCTACAATGGGAGGTCAACTTTTTACAAAGGAGTATATAGAGTAAATCTTTAGAAATCGTCTTCTTAGAAACTTATTAACCAGGGAAGCTGAAACTTGTGTGGAAGCATTCTCAGGTAGTGTATATTTAAAGTTGTGAAAATCATAACCCCCAGGGCTAGAGTGGGGCCACAATTGGGGATCTAATTTCTACATAGGAATATATAGAGTAAATCTTTAAAAATCGTCTTCTCAGAAACTAATAAGCCAGGAACGCTGAAACTTGTTTGGAACCATCCTCAGATATTTAAGATTCAAAATTGTAAAAATCATGATTCCTTGGGGTAGAGTGGGCCACAATGGGGTGGAATTTTTACATAGGAATATATAGAGTAAATCTTTAAAAATCTTCTTCTCGAGAACCATTTGGCCAGAAAAGCTGAAACTTATGTGGAAGCATCCTCAGGTAGTGTAGATTCAAAGTTGTGAAAATGATGACCCTAGGGGGTACGGTTGGGGCCACAATGGGGAAGGTTGATTTTTAACATAGGAATATATAGAGTAAATCTTTAAAAATCTTCTTCTCAGAAACCATTTGGCCAGGAAAGCTGAAACTTATGTTGAAGCATCCTCAGGTCGTGTAGATTCAAATTTGTGAAAATGATGACCCTTGGGGGGTAGTGTGAGGCTACAATGAAGGGTCGATTTTTAACATAGGAATATATAGAGTAAATCTTTAAAAATCTTCTAAGAAACCATTTGGCCAGGAAAGCTGAAACTTGTGTGGAAGCATCCCGAGGTAGTGAAGAATCAAAGTTGTAAAAATCATGACCCCCGGGGATAGGGTGGGGCCACAATGGGGGGGGTCAACTTTTTACATAGGAGTATATAGAGTAAATCTTGAAAAATCTTCTTCTCAGATACTAATTAGCCAGGAAAGCTGAAACTTGTGTGGAAACATTCTCAAGTAGTGTATATTTAAAGTTGTGAAAATCATAACCCCAAGGGGTAGAGTGGGGCCACAATTGGGGATCTAATTTCTACAAGGGAATATATAGAGTAAATCTTTAAAAATCGTCTTCTCAGAAACTAATAAGCCAGGAAAGCTGAAACTTGTTTGGAAGCATCCTCAGATAGTGTACATGTAGATTCAAAATTGTAAAAATCATGATTCCTTGGGGTAGAGTGGGCCACAATGGGGATGGAATTTTTACATAGGAATATATAGAGTAAATCTTTAAAAATCGTCTTCTCAAGAACCGTTTGGCCAGAAAAGCTGAAACTTATGTGGAAGCATCCTCAGGTAGTGTAGATTCAACGTTGTGAAAATCATGACCATTGGGGGGTACGGTTGGGGCCACAATGGGGAAGGTTGATTTTTAACATAGGAAGATATAGAGTAAATCTTTAAAAATCTTCTTCTCAAAAACCATTTGGCCAGGAAGGCTGAAACTTATGTGGAAGCATCCTCAGGTAGTGTAGATTCAAATTTGTGAAAATGATGACCCTTGGGGGGTAGGGTGGGGCTACAATGGAGGGTTGATTTTTAACAAAGGAATATATAGAGTAAATCTTTAAAAATCTTCTAAGAAACCATTTGGCTAGGAAAGCTGAAACTTGTGTGGAAGCATCCCGAGGTAGTGAAGATTCAAAGTTGTAAAAATCATGACCCCCGGGGATAGGGTGGGGCCACATTGGGGGGGGGGTCAACTTTTTACATAGGAGTATATAGAGTAAATCTTGAAAAATCTTCTTCTCAGATACTAATTAGCCAGGAAAGCTGAAACTTGTGTGGAAGCATTCTCAGGTAGTGTATATTTAAAGTTGTGAAAATCATAACCCCCAGGGGTAGAGTGGGGCCACAATTGAAGATCGAACTTCTACAAAGGAATATATAGAGACAAATCTTTAAAAATCGTCTTCTCAGAAACTAATAAGCCAGGAAAGCTGAAACTTGTTTGGAAGCATCTTCAGGTAGGGTAGATTCAAAGTTGTAAAAATCATGACTCCTGGGGGTAGAGTGGGCCACAATGGGGGTGTAATTTTTACATAGGAATATTAAGAGTAAATCTTGAAAAATCTTCCCCTCAGAAACTAATCAGCCAGGTGATTATTTAATATTGTTTAGATTTTGGCTTCTGGATGATTCCTGGACGATTGGGTCTCACAAGGGGTTCAGAGTTTGATGTAGGTTTATATCCCATATATAAACAATTGTTTAGGTTCTTTTTGAGAGCTGCAATGCTCAACATGTGATATTACTATAAAATCATCCTGTTAGAAAAGTGACTAATGATAATAAACATAAGAATATCCAGTGGAAAAAATTGATTTTTATTTATACAGGATTTAAATGTATTATACTACCTTGTCCAGATAGTTTGTATTATGACTCCATTAAGCTGGTTTTATCATACCTATTGTTCCTCAGGTGAGCGATGTGGCCCATGGGCCTCTTGTTATTATTTGTGAGCTTACTCAGTCTAGTTATATATATACTATGCTTGGAAAAAGTATTTCATTTTTAATTGTCAGTCAAGTTGAATGTTAACATTTAATTGTTAAATATAATATTATGTGGTAAGAATTTTGATACCGGCTATTTTCCTCTCAAAGCTATTTTGTTGTTAACACAATCAACTTTTAGTCTTTGTCATATTCGAGTTTGTTTGAAATATTTGGTTTCTTATCAAATATAAGTATGTAAACCTAAACATTGCCTGTGCTTTGCTAACATGCTAACAAAGAAATGTAAGCTGTGTTTCTCGCTCATCTCTGGATGAGAGACATTTGAAATTAAGTGACGATGAGATAAATGCATAACTAAATAATAAAATATGGATATTACAATGAAAAAGAAGAGCTCAAATCCTGATAATGCCCCTTTATTTGTAAGCCTTACATTTTTTATGAAAGGGTTTAATGGTCTTACATATATATCTCAAGTACTGGAAATGACAGCGACGAGAATAATATTATAAATGTCATTTTTGGAACCAGTTCCACAATAGGACTCATTTTTATAATCAAATAAAAAAGCAAGAGGGTTAGTTCTTTTTGTAGTTTTAGTTATAATGCATCATTAAGATAATGGTTTAGAGGAAGCATGTTATCCGCATTTAAACAATAATAAAGAACAAGTTAATAGATCAGGCCCCAGGATCAAGAAGCTGTCTTAGACTTAAGTCAGAATTTGTATGCATTATATAAGTTTTATAATAACATACAAACAAAATTCGAAATATGTTTTAGGATTGTTTCCCTATCTTGCTGCTACCTACACATTTCAAGTGAAAATCTATGGTTAATAAGTTTTTGGTGAATGATTATAATTTTGATTTAAGCCTAAGATCTTTCATGATCCTGGAGCCAGGTCTAAGCCATGTATCTTTATGCAATATTTGCATAATGGGTGCATCAGATATACAAACCACCAATTTTGAGATTTTGTTAAAACTATGTAATTTGTTTTCTTTTATGAATAGAGAAAAGACAGAAAAGAAAACAGGAAGTTGCAGATGGTATGTGTTTGAAATATATAAGACCATTTTAAAGGACTTTGACACGATTTTAAATCAAAATTTAATTTTCTATTTTTAATGTATAAAATTGTCTACTTGCGAATTTTGAATGATTGGCCAATATCTGAATGTTAGAAGTAAAGTTGTAAGAGAGATACAAAGGTAAGAATTCATTGTTATGTAAACAATGTTTGAGTCTTATATTTGTTTATAAATAATGTAGATTATGAAATTTCCATTTTTTTTTACTAAATGACTTGTGGCAAACAAGGTAAACTAATTCAGTGCGTTCATAAATAAAGCACCATTTGATTGAAACTTATATCAATAAATCACATATGTAAACAATAACAAGGTTCGAGCTTTGTTAACAAAACAAAGAATTTCAAACTCTGTATCTTGCTTATAACAATATTTGAATTTTGAATTTTAACGACGCAGTAACAGGTCTAAGCAACCCCCGTTTATGGAGGATAGAGTTTATCCCCCAAAATTAGAGGATAGGTGCTTGTGCCCCCTGGTGGATTTTTTCAAATGAAGGGCAATTAACTCTGTTTATACAAAGGGAGTTAACTAAACTATGACATAAAATGTAATTATCACTTAACTAAAAAACACCTTTTTAGCTGTCATTAATTATTATTACTGATCATATTTAATAAATATTCAAGTTTAAATAATTGCAGGGTTGGTTTTCAACAAAAAATATTTTCAGGTGAAGACTCTCACATTATTTTTAAATGTTCAGCATTTTATCAGAGACATTAATATTTTTCTCTGATTTGATACTGTCTAGTATTTATAGAGGTATCATTTTGATGATTAAAATTTCACAATGTCTTTTGGTGTTGATGGATTAGATTTTCATAATAATAAAAATTAAACTATGTATTAATTTAGGAAATAAGAGTTACAAAGTTCCTAAGATATGCCAACATTTACTTTGTACATGTACCATGCAGATCAAGATATTCATTATGCATGTCTAAACGTGAATTAATTCAAATATGTTACAAAGAGAAATGAACATCACCATTTGATTTTAATTAAAGAAACAGTTGTAAATAGTCTTGGTCATTTGTAAAACTGAGCATGTTGTGAAAATACTATTCATAGAATTTTAAATCGCCGCAAACAGTCATTAGTTTATTTCACTAACTTTAATTTCCGTATGGTCTGGTGCTTGCATTTTTTCATTAGAGATATGCACGAAGCCTTTGAATTATAGCAATACTATCATCCAAAAATGGAAGATAATTTCACCCACAATGCAGTGCGACTATCCATATATGGAAAAAATTGGCCGCTATCTTGAAATTGAGCTATCCTCCAAAAACGGAGGTTGCCTAGACCTGTTAAAAATACCCATTTTAACCATTCTAAACATTAAAACTGAAAAAAATGAATCAAATATTTTAAGCTTAAATCGTGTCTTAGTCCTTTTAAAAAAAATTTGATTATATATAAAAAGATTTGTAAATATCTGAGCTGAATTTTTAAAAAAAAAATTGCCAAGTATATTTTATAATTTTAGCTCACCTGAGCAGAAAGCAAAATTGAACTTTTCTGATCACCTTTTGTCCAGGGACCGTCTGTATGTTTATCTATCCGCCTGTCTGTCTGTAACTTTTTTTTTTTACTTTTCTGGCACTACTGGACCAATTTCAAAAAATCTTGTCACAAATCATCCTATTACAAGGGGAGATGATAAAACAAATGAGGAAAAATTGTTAGTACATGTCTATTTTAAACCTCTTCTTTTCAAAAAAGGTTTGTGAAATCATATTCAGAAACTTTTGATTCAAGATAGAATAGATATTTGAAAAAAAATCATCAATAGATAATGGTCTAAACTATCGATTGTCATTATATAAAAAGCCATTTTTATAGTTCGTGGCTTAAGCTTTTACATGAAATTTTAACACAATATCAAATAAGAAATTAAAGGGGCATGATCACGATTTTAATCAAAGCATCATGTGCCGAAACCATTGCCTGCGGCCCCTTTTCGTACGACGAATTATATCAAATCTACAAATATTTGATAGTTTTCGAACAAGAGTATATAAATATGATGCCTTTTAAATTGTTTCAATAGTTCTAACACATTATAACTATGAGGGTATCTGCATTATCGTTGTTTTTTAAGACCCCATCACAGCGGGAATTCGCCATGGTTTGTGGCCATTTCTTGTATATGAATAAAGATGAAAATAATGGGTGGGTCTTAGTACAATAGAGTGATGTGCCTGTCAATACATTGAACAGATTTGGGTCGATACTGTTTTACATATCACGTGAAAACATTTTCCAGTCGAAAATCACAGTAATGGGAGCAATATCCTCTTTTTTTTTCTTTTTTTTTTCTTTTTTTTTTTTTTTTGCTTTTGGGGTTTTCTTATGTTTTTTTGTTGTTTTTTTAATTTTTTTTATTTGTTATATTTAATTGTTCAAGTGTGTGTATGTTTGCGGGAGGGGGGATTAAAGGTTAGTGAAATCTTTTTATTTTTTTAGGTCACATGAGTCACTCAGGTGACCTATTGCAATTGGTCTTCGTCCGTCGTCGTGCGTCGTGCGTCTGTGCGTCGTGCGTTAACAATTTTACATTTTTAACTTCTTCTTGAAAACTACAAGGCCAATTGTTACCATTTTTGGTGTGAAGCATCTCTATGGTAAGAAGAAGCTAAATTATGAAATTCATGGCTCTACCACCCCTGGGGCACCACGGGCGGGGCAAAATATGCAAAAAAAACATATTTTCAAAAATCTTCTTCTCTACTCCCACACATGTGAGGAAAAAACTGGAAAAAACTGAATGCATGGTTATGATGTCCATGAAGCCCTCTACCAAAATTGTGAAATTCATGGCCCCTGGGTCAGGGGTTTAGGCTCTAGGGTGGGGCCAATATGGCCATATAGTAACAATGTATTAAACCTTAGAAAATTTTCTTCTTTACTCCCACACATGTGGGGAAAAAACTGAATGCATGGTTATGATGTCCACAAACTCCTCTACCTAAATTGTGAAATTCATGGCCCCTGGGTCAGGGGTTCAGGCTGTGGGGGGGGGGGGGCATTATGGGATATAGTGTTAATGCATATTATGTTAAAAATCTTCTTCACTACTCTCACACATCTGTAAGAAAAACTGACCTCATAATTATGTTCACAAGGAAGACCTCTACTAAAATTGTAAATTTTATGTCCCCTGGAGTATGGGTTTTGACTATAGGGCGGGGCTAAAATGGATGTATAGTGTTAATGCATATAATGTTTAAAAATTATCTTCTCTACTCCCACACACCTGTAGGGAAAACTCAATTCATAATTTTGTAGACCAGGAAGATCTCTACCAAAATTATAAATTTCATGTCCCCCGAGGTAGGGGTTCTGACTCTAGGGCGGGGCCAAAATGGTCATATAGTGTTAATGCAATTGATGTTTTAAAAAATCGTCTTCTTTTATACTTCTGCTGATACTGAATAAAAACTGACTGCATACAAAGAAAGAAATTAAAGCCATGTATCAAAATTTAAAATTTCATATGTCTCTCAATGTAGGGATTTGAATCTAGGGCAGCTGGGCCAAAACACTCATATAGGGTATAGGGTAGGGATTCTTAATGCAGGGTGTGGCTAAAATGGTCATTTAGTGTTAATGTATATAGAATGTTTAATAAAGGTCTACTGACACCGAATACAAACTGCCTGCATGTTCAGAAAAAAAACCCATTAAGTTGTCATCTTTAATCATATTTCATGTCACCTACATGTAAGGCAAAGGTTATGGCTGGGACGGGGGGTGTATATTTGTCTTATTATTTTATTCTGCTCAGAAATTTCAGTGAAAGAAATGGGTTAATTCACATATTTAGAAAAGAGAGAGAATGAATCTGTCTATCAAAGTTAAGATATTGTGAAAGTTATTTGAGTTATCTTCCCTTGCTTCCTCTTAATGGAGTTATTAACCATTAAATATAATGTTATTAAGAAGTTGTATGATCAAAAGAACTATGCAAGTATTTTTTAAAAACAGTCTTTGAACTCTTTGATTAAACAGATAGACCCATTAATAGTAAAGTAATAATTGGCTAACCAAAATCACTGAAAAACAGTACATGTAAAATAATTTTGGTATATATACCAGATGGTGGCCCCAAGCTTCAATGGATTGAATGTTCAAAATTGAAACAGATCCAGTGAAACAGGAATATTTTTAAAGCTGTTTTTTTTTTTTTTTTTTTTTTTTTTTTTGTTTAATTGCCCACAGGGAGAGTTTCTGTCTGCCTCTGGGGATGGGTTATAAGAGGTTGTTTTAAATAAAACATGTGTACTAGCCACCTTGTTTTAGTGTATCTATGAAAACATATACACATAAAACCTATCTTGAAAGTTAACAAATGTGGGAAAAATATTTTCTGTCAGAGCCTTGTACCTTTTCAATATCAGGTCATGCACTCTTTTATGATCTGTTTAAGTTTTTCGCTAAATTATAGGTTTCATAATCCTTTTTTAAAGATTTCAGGCAGGAAGGTGGTCGTCATTACAATATTATAATTTATCTACTCCAGAATAAAACTTAATTAAATGCATATATGAGACTCCTCGACAAGTTTGTGTATGGGCTATGGTACTCAGGTGACCGTTAAGGCCTATTGGCCTCTTGTTTAATTACCAAAATGACATTTTTGTTGAATACAAGTAATCTGCTTAATTAAAATGATTTATAAACATATATAAATATGATTTACCGTCGTTGAGAACGGGGAGGTGAGAAACAAAGGTAAAGTTCAAGTACCAGTACATGAATTAATTGATTACAGGAAAAAGGTCCCCACTCCTCATCTATCTTTCTCAAACATTTCAGCAAACCTGAGTAAACGTTCAAGAACGAAAAACAGAATAAGCTCTGCTACATGTAGAAAAGTACACTGATATTAAAAAAAAAACAAGATAAACAATTACTTCTTTCATGCTGTGTTTAAAAATATGTAGGTTTCTAAACATAAACCTCTTTTCAATTTAAAACCAAATAAATCAGTAAAGAAATAAGAGACTTACATTATACAAACATCAAAATACTACCAACTAAAAACAAGCATTAGGATATGTTCTTAATTACACTGATATCCTAAAATATCGCCTTGTATTTAATACTAAATTAAAGATTCTTTAAAGGAGTACATTTGCTACATACATAATTATATAAACAAGAGAAAAAACGGCCTGAGGATTTGTTCTTAATGTTCATGCTTTCAACGTAGCGATTAATATCAATTGATTAAAACGTTATTGACACTAAGTCAATGCCATAGGTACAAGACGTTAAAACGTTGTAAAATTTTACATAATAGCTACTTCAATTAAAGTTGACATTTAGTTACCTAAACACTGCATTTGAAAACATGGTTTTAAAGTTTAAAGAATGAGTATATCCATAAGCAAACAAGTCGTTTGACTTGATCACATAGATTTGAAATTTGTATCTGTATGAATAACAACCGATGATCATATGAAACAGAAGAGAAAGCATAATAGATAAAAATATTTTAACTATTTTAACAAACTATGGCTACTTTCGCATATCAATTATTTTTGAAAATACACAAAATGTATGTAATACAAATGTCACCGAGAGTTGCCATTAGAAATCATTTTAATCCAACTTCAACAATCATATGGTTTTGCAGTTCCCTTAAACCTAGCAGAAACATAAGAGATATGTTTTCTACAATGTAATTGTTTCTACTTTGACCTTTTAATAGAACTTCCGGATTTAATTTTTTTTATAAGAAATCCATACAACCCCCCCCCCCCCCCCCGTGCATTTTCTTCTAAATTTTAAACCATTTGACCTTCTTCATGACACAGGACATTTGAACAACTAAAGCAATAATACTTGTAATGCGTATAATCTTATTTAATGTCTTTCACATTCATGCAAGCCCAGTAAATTTAGATATAATGCTAGACATTTAACCACCAAGTAAAAACAACAACATTGCACATGTTTGATATTTCAACAGTAGCAATAGTAGCAATATTAATTTGAAATTCAATTTAAAAATCCTGAGTAATTTACATTATATGCAATTATTCGTAGAGGTTATTCCCATTTGATTCAGAATACACAATAATGACCTTCTGTGGTCTAAATGGTTGTTAAAATATAGAACATGTAAAATGTTGTTGAAATTTTGAGTCTTTCCAGATTACATTTACTTCGTTTATGACAATTATTTACATACTAGTCGTTCCAAGAATGAGTTTCTTCGAGAAGGTTTAACATTAATAAAATGTATTTAGTATGAAGAAGAAGGTACAGATTCTTTCAATATTTGCCATAAAGAGGTATAGCGCAATTAATAATTATACGATTTGGCCTAAAATATAGCACTTTCGCAAACATCAGACATTTTCAATGTTTTACAAAATGTAGTTAAAATATATTGAAAGAAACACCAATTACACAATAACCATGCTGAAATTATATTACACGACATCATTATTCAGGTTTTGTTAGCGATATATAGGAAAATAGTAAGTATGCGATAAAAAATTGGATATTTGACTATTTGAACCCTTTTAAACCAAAGAAATCCGATTGAAATTATGTTCTACAGGTATTGTAGTACACGTTTACATTGAATTAAGTTTTGGTTTAATTTGGTCTTCGTACTAAAATTAGACAAATATTTCAATTAGTGACTTTCAGTATATACAGTAATGTATTTAGCTGTGTACTGAAAAGACAACCTATGAAAGTGTGTTAGATGCTTGGCCTTGTGGTAACGCAGAGGTGTTTTTAGCTCACCTGAGCTGAAAGCTTAAGTGAGCTTTTCTGATTACATTTTGTCCGTCGTCCGTCTGTCCGTTCGTCCGTAAACTTTTCACATTTTCAACTTCTCTAAAACCACTCGGCCAATTACAACCAAATTTGGCACAAAGCATCCTTACGGAAAGGTGAAAAAAAATGCAGAAATAAAAGGCCTGTTTTTATTCAAAGCGGAGAAAACCTCGAAACTAAAAAAAAAAGGGGGGGTGCATTTTAAAAAAATCTTCTCAAGAACTACTGAGTCAAATTCAACGTAATTTTGTGTAAATCATACTTATGGAAAGGAAAATATAAATTGCAAAAATTAAGGGCCAATCTTTTTCCGAATTTGATTTGTTACGAAAATAATAATAATGGGAAGAGGGGTGTGCTTCAATCAGTTTATAACTTCGGATTCGGTATTCCATATCTCGAAAACCTCTTTGAAGCGGCCATGTTGAACGTATGATAAACGGGACAATCTGACAAAGATGAATTTGGTTGTTGTGGAACAGTTCGCGTGCGAAGGGAATCTTTGAAACATGCAAGATACATTGGTGCCGATTTCGTGAAGTAAATTGAGATTAAATATTCCAATGCGTTGACATTTTCACCTTTAACGGTGATTTTAGCATGATTTGGTTTTCATTTCATTTTAATTAATTACGCTTTGTAACTTAGGGAACAATCGCCTGTTTTTTGTAATTTTTACGTATCAATCAAACATAGACATCGGTAAATAAGACAGCTGACTGTTTACTTGCTTAACATAAGATGCATTAACGGGTACCGTACATTAAGGAGTCTCGGGGAGAATGTTTCTAACATACGATTTCCTTTAATTTTTTTCTACTGTAAAGTCAACTTATGAGTAAACTCTGTGCAAAATATAAAGTAAATTGACCGGATAGTTTATCTGTTTACCGCGCTCAAATTTTGATCGTGTGTCCGATTGATCCCTGACATTTTATATATGATTATATAGCGAAAAGGGGGTTTTGATTTTCGATTTCATATGTTCAAAACTACAAACATAGGATTTTCTTTTAATTTTCAGTGATAAAAGGATAACGTATAAGTAAACTTTTTGCCAAATTAAAACGAAATTGACCAGATAGTTTTTATGCTATCCATCCTCATAGTTTGATCCTATAAACGTGTCTTGCCAGGCATTTTACATATAGAGTTGTATAGAATAAAAGGATGTTTAGGAATCAATTTTAATTTTATTTGTACTAGATAAAAAAAAATACCTTTCCACTCACACAGAACATGAAAAAATCGCGCATATGTTTTTATTTTGTAAATTAAATTTTCAGTTTTAATTATTAACGCTGCAATAAAAGATGCACGACGTTTATTTTTGTCAATTGTTACGTCAAAGTCTGAACTGACGTCATCGTAAGACGTTGCTCTAAAGTGGATAACGTCGATTTTGAAGAAGCGGCGAAATGATTAAAATACTCTTGAACATTATTCTAAGGATTCATTTCACTAAAATGATTTTTATGATAAGTATTTTTTTAATAAAAACGTTACATGATAACCTGTATATTTGAACATTTTACTCTGCATTTGCGTTTTACGACAGCAATGCGCAATAGCCTGCGTAGAGGGCGCAAAATTTTAAACCCACGACCGACCTTAACAACGTACTAAAATACAATTCTATTGGTAATACGGTATGATCTTTGCGTAATGGTTGATTAATGCAATGTGTTTTGTTAGTTGCTCAGTATTTTTCTCGAGTCTATTCAGTCTAAACAGAGATTAATTTCGCTGATGGAAATATGTATATGTAGCAGAGACATAAATAATTGTAATTTATGTTTCTGCATGTAGGTACATATGTGATTCATCCAAAAAAATTGTGCTCTTTGTTTTAGTGCATTTTTACTCGTTTTAATTGTTTACAATTTTCTATTTACTAACCATATTTGAGTGTCAAGCTTCGAGTTATAAGCAAGATACAGAGCTTTGCTCACAATTCCATGTTTGAACACAGCTGAGGCCTTGCTTTTGTTCGTTTACATTTTAAATGCTGAAAAGGAAATACCAAGTTTAAAAATCTTAATTTGAATGTAATAAACTCATGTGAACTAAAACATGAATCAAACCTAGCAAAATTGTGAGCTCTGTATCTTCCTTATAATTGACATTTTGGTTAATCATTAGAAATGGCTTGTTAAATATTAAATCCTTTTACAGAAAAATTAATAAGATGATATGCTGTAACTACATTTTGCACCCCCTTCTTATACGATGAATTGTATGAGATCTACACCAATTTTGACATTTTTCTGACATGAGTAAATAAAAACGACGTCTTTAAATCATAAATAGTTTCCCTAGTTCTGACAATATTGTTATGGGGATAATTAAATGCATTATCGCTGTTCTTAAGTAAATATTACAGCGGAAAATCATCTTTGGTTTGTAGCCATTTGTAGTTTTTAAATAAAGATGAAATTAATTGGTGGGCCTTAGTACGATAGAGTGATATGCCTGTCAATACATTGATAAGAATAGCTCTTGGACATATCACGTGACAACATTTTTTAGGTCACCTGAGTAAACTCAGGTGACCTATTGCTATCTGTTTTCGTCCGTCGTCGTGCGTCGTGTGTTAACAATTTTACATTTTTAACTTCTTCTTGAAAACTACAAGGCCAATTGTTACCATTTTTAGTGTGAGGCATCTCTATGGTAAGAGGAATCCAAATTATGAAATTCGTGGCTCTACCACCCCCGGGGCGCCACAGGCGGGGCAAAATATGCTAAAAATTGCCAAATTTTCAAAAATCTTCTTCTCTACTCCCACACATGTGAGGAAAAAACTGAATGCATGGTTATGATGTCCATGAAGCCCTCTACCAAAATTGTGAAATTCATGGCCCCTGGGTCAGGGGTTCAGGCTCTAGAGTGGGGCCAATATGGCCATATAGTAAAAATGTATTAAATCTTAGAAAATCTTCTTCTCTACTTCCATATATATTTGTTAAAAACTAAATGCATGGCAATGATTTCCATGAAGCCCTCTACCAAAATTGTGAAATTCATGGCCCCTGGGTCAGGGGTTCAGACTCTAAGGTTGGGCCAATATGGCCATATAGTAAAAATGTATAAAATCTTAGAAAATCTTCTTCTCTACTTCCATATACATTTGTTAAAAACTAAATGCATGGTTATGATGTCCATGAAGTCTTCTACCTAAATTGTGAAATTCATGGCCCCTGGGTTAGGGGTTCAGGCTCTAAGGTTGGGCCAATATGGCCATATAGTAAAAATGTATTAAATCTTTGAAAATCTTCTTTTTTACTCCCATATATATTTGTTAAAAATTAAATGCATGGTTATGATGTCCATGAAGTCTTTTACCTAAATTGTGAAATTTATTACCCATGGGACAGGGGTTTAGGCCCTAGGGCGGGGCAAATATACCATATAGTAAAAATGTATTAAATCTAATAAAATCTTCTTATTTACTCCCACACATGTGGGCAAAAAACTGAATGCATGGTTATGATGCCCACTAACTCTTCTACTTTAATTGTGAAATTCATGGCCCCTGGGTCAGGGTTCAGGACCTGCGGGGGGGGGGGGGGGGGCGCAATATGACCATATAGTTTAATGCATATAATGTTTAAAAAATTCTTCTCTACTCTCATACATCTGTAAGAAAAACTGACTTTATAATTATTTTTACCAGAAAGTCCTCTACTAAAATTTTAAATTTCATGTCCCCTGGAGTATGGGTTTTGACTCTAGGGCAGGGCCAAAATGGATGTATAGTGTTAAAGGCATATAATGTTTAAAGAAAGATTTCTCTACTCCCACGCACCTGTAAGGAAAACTGAATTCATGATTTTGTAGACCAGGAAGCCCTCTACCAAAATTTTAAATTTCACACATTTATTCTGCTCAGGAATGAAAGAAATGAGTAAATTCACAAATATAGAAAAGAGTAGGAATGGAGCTGTCTATCAAAGTTAAGAGATTGTGAAAGCATTTGGAAAGAGTTCAAGGGGGGGGGGGGGGGGGGGGGTAACAGTTAATGGAGTTAATGGAGTTCTTCCCTTGCTTCTTCATAATGGAGTTATCTTCCTTTGCTTGTTCATATTAATCATTGAATGTAATGTAATTATAAGGAAGTTGTATTATCAAAAGAGTTATGCAAGTATTTTTATCATTTGAAACAAAAACAGTTTTTGAACTTTCTGAATATACAAATAGACTCGTTAATAGTAAAGTTATAATTGGCTAACTAAAATCACTGATACATGTAAAATGATTTTGGTATAAATACCAGATAGTGATTAATTGGTAATG
>WFKH01005038.1:0-12997 GCA_016163765.1 Magallana hongkongensis
ATTAATTACATCAAACAAAGAGAACTGACCAACCTAGAAATTAAAAACTAAAGTTATATTATTCAAAAGAAATAATATCAATATGAAAAACTGTATTCACTTAAAAGAGGAAATAAAGATTGAAGAATGGAATATGGCATTCAGTCATTATGTTACCATTGTACCCTCTGTACCCTCTGTACCTTAGTGACCTACAAGTATTTTTGGTAATTTGCTACTTTCATTTTCCAATGCTTTTAAACTGTACCCTTTTAGTAACCCTTTTCTCCATAAAGATATAGGAAGTGTACCCTAGGGTACAAAAGTATCACCTCAAAACATAGTCCTAATTTCTTGCCATATATGATACGAAAGGTTATCGAACAAAAAATGTAAAATCCTATCCAGCATTCTATAATGATACTAGGTTCTTAGTTCTTTAGATCAATTATTAACCAATATAACATGTAAATCATATAGCATTAGAAATGAGAAATTAATCTAAACTATCGAAGTTCTTCGGAACAAGGTAACATATTTACCTCTATATCGAATGTATTAAATCATGCGCAGAGTGTATACCTGCGTAAACATTAACTTGCAAGTATTATAATTCGATTTTATGAATCATTTTTACAGAAACAAAAGTATGTATGATATAATTATATATACTTAAAACAAGAGTTGTATTTTAATTGAACCCGCTATTTTCTGCGTGATTTGATTTCGGCGATCGGCGAGGGCGTGCGGTAATGAAAACAATGTTAGCAAATCGTACGCGGAATGGGTATCTGCGTAAAAATGTATTAAACTTGTTAGTGATATAATTCGTTTTGAATGCATCAACTCGTATGCAAGGTATTTTTGAATCATTATCGTTAGCCTATTTACAGAAAGTAGATACTTATCACCGTGTTAGACAATGAAAGTCATCTTTTGCAGTTACCTATTATATCTTTTCTTAATTAATATTATCTGTTGTAAGTATGTTTGTTATATTTATTATCATATTTAATATTTGACATAAATTATATTTGATTAATAATATGCATATGATGCGAAATGGTGATATAATATTTTAAGCAGATAAATTGGAATCGTTTGTTCCTATTGTTTGTTTTGAAACAAGGAAATCATTAGATATATTGCATTCATTTTTATTGAATAATACATGTATGTACATCTATATACATCTTTATCTATCTATATGCATCTTATTATTCATCATATCTATTTATCAAATGTTGAAAAGAAATGAATGTGCATGTCAAATTTACAATGTATGTATATGTACTGTATAATACATCATACACACTTAATATACAACTACAAACATCATATTAATATATCAAATGTTGAAATCAATGTGAATGTCCATGTCAAATATACATCATACACAGTTCACACTGGGGTGTACAGCTTACCAAGCTTCTTCAGGAAGCTGGATGTTGGCAAATCCCTACTTGCATAGGTCTCCCAGAGCCGGAAAATCCTGGCTTGAACCTAGGAAAAAAGGTAGAATGAGTTATTTCAATAAAACGTTTTCTTTATGTTTTAAAATCAAAACATAATCCAAGTATCATTAGTATTAGAACTGCAATAGCATTATCAATCCTAACCAGCCTGGACGAATTCCTCTGCAGGCGTTGCAGTTTCCCTTCGTCGACTAGCAGTCTCTTCAGTGGCAGAAGACCTGCTTCCTTTCGGAGCAGGTCAACCAGTACGTAGAAGAAATCCCCCTGCCATTCTGTATGTTCATTCTGGTATGCCAACCTTCAACCTGTAGAAATAGATATTTAAAAAATGAGAAACAGTACATATTCTTATTAGAGAATCATTCCATAACATTTTGTAATTGTTCGGTCTTACTCATATTATTAACTCATTGTTGGTGCGAATTGACTGGTTGAATGTGCACCAGGATAATATATGGGTCACGTCCTGCTGTCAATCCATGTATGCTGAACATAGCTGATGACATCCTTAAGAGGTCCATCCTGGACGGAAGCATCGATCTTCTCAAAGGAAGGCCTGATGTGCTCTTCAGGGATGAGAGAGAGGGCCATCAGCTTCCTTATAAACTTGTTGACATCATCTCTTTCCCTGTAGGCAACCTGAAACACAGTTTTACTTAAGCATAAAGAGAATCAAACTTAAGATAAAATGAAATGAAACATTGCAATTATATTGATATTTACCTGAAGACCATCTCCTGGGCCTTGGTATACACTGCCTTGGAACAATGGAAAACACATCCACGAATTTTGGCTCCAGGGATACTACTCTAATACCCGTCCTGATGCATCGTTCAAAATCTGCTGTAAACGGTGTTACAGAAGGGGAGAGGGGATGGCAATGGTATGGAATATTTGAAAAATTGAGCATAAATTGTTAATAAAAATTAACTTTATTAAAAATACATATGGATCTCTAATGATTTGCCATGGTATATGATTTCTATAAAATAAAAACAATGCGAAACAGGTGATATATAATAATTTAATGTTTGATTAATATTAACCGCAATTAGATTACCTTTTTGTAGCCCTTGCCATGTTTTCCTGACATCAGGACGAATCCTAAGGGAACTTGCTTGATGTGGTCTCCGCTCCCGATGTAAGTATGAATGCACAGCAGTTGTACAAATGGCTTCCTGACAAGTTTATATGTCCCATCCACAAACTACTGTTTGGCGTTAGCAGGGACTTTCAACTGTTCTGTGACGAACATCATATGCTTCCTGTCTTTCACCCAATCATCTGCCCTGAAGAATCCTGCTTCAATGAAGTCCTCTGCAAACTATAAAATTACAATACTAATATTAGTCAAAAAATTTATCGAAGCACAAACATTGCATTTAGGGGTTTCTTTTCACCTCGAAGTTCAAGTCTTTCGCCTCCTCCGGTCGGAATTTCTGGCGATGGCTGTTGACCACTCTGCTGAGGGTCTGGTCTACTTGCTCTCTTAGGTCCCAGTTCTCCACCATGATTTCCTCCAAGATGGCCCTAGCTGCTTTAAAAATGTTTGCTTTTGCCTGCTTCTTCACCTAAAGAAAAATGAATGTCAGGCATGAATATCTAATGTATGTTGAGTCAAATTGAATTTAAGTTTTATAAATCTGTTAACAAACTTACATCACGTGTGATCACAGCTGCAGTGTGGGATCCTAGTTTGGCTGGATGGTTATGGAACTGATGTCCAGGCAAGAGGTTGTTCCCCTTCTAGATAATGGTAGCCCTATATCGATCCAGCTTGAGTCTTAAAGAGCACCACCAGTAAGTTGTTTCACCGCGCTGCATCTAAAAAATACACATGCACATACATTAAGCATGATACCATCATGGCAGAAAAAGGTTTTGTTTTAAATAAGGTTTTAGATGACACAGGCATTTCCGTTAATACCCCACCTTTTCTTCTTAGTCATGAGCAGTTTACAAAACGAGAAGTAGAACAGACATATATCATTGCAAAGCTAAGAATACCCATTGAAAGACATGTTCGTAGATTCAAAGAATATCATGTTTGGCAGCTTTATACCTCTATGTATGACATGTACATTAACCAATTATAGACTATTGCAAACATGCTGACTTTATTTGAAGGTCCTCTTGTTAAAGAATGGAGCAAGTAAGAAAATAATGGACATTTGAACTGTCAATACAAAAATATATTAATATTTACTATGTAAATGTATATTATTCATGGTAATGATTGAAATAAAACATGTTTAATTTATTTTTCATTTCCTGCCAAAATTCGTCATCAAAATGAACTAATTTAAGGTGACTCTCATCACTATGCATTATTTTAAGCTTTGAAGCATACAACCTTCATATGCTTGGTTGTATGAGAGCATTTATCTAAACATATGATTTTAATAGCTCATAAAAACTGCAGAGGGTCTAATGATTAAATCAGTAAATTACAGTTATTAATCCATTTCTGGATTTCTAGTTCCCAAATGAATTAATAATAAAAATGAACAAAGGAAAGAAGTTCGAAGTAAAGTACTTTTCAATTTTGACCTAATGTCTGCTGCTCTTATCATTTCAGTCTCAATGCAGTTTTGTTATCATCATTATTATATGTGTAAAGGGGACATAGGGAAATGTCAAAATCTTGATGTATTAATGTGTTATATCATAAAACATGTTACAATATTAGCTGAATCTTTCCCCCCTTTTTTGGTAAATGCAAGTAACATAAAACGCTTTAAGAAAAAAATTAGAGCTGACAACAAAACTATTTAACAACGAAAACCCCTCAAGAAAAAAATGCAGCTTATACTATTATTAAAAATATCCCTACCTTTTTTATCCTCTCTATTCCCATAAGAAAATCAACCTTTTCATCCTCGGAACGACACACATCACAAATATAATCCTCTGGAATTTCGGAAAAAATTTCAAGTCCTCAGAAGATAAATGTTCATATTCACTTATTGCACACAGCACATAACACACACGAATGATAACAGATTATTTCCGCACCCACCACACAGCCAGTCGTTTTTCTTCCTTTGATTTCGCTTACGAACCATGATGAGTTCTACAATATTAAAAATGAATGTCATTATCTCGAATAATGATACTGATACAGATAATACCTTTATCCTTCTTGATGTAAACATGTTGTTATCAATCAGTAAAATTAAGAATTCAATAAAAAATAATTTAATAGAACATCAGTAATCTTTTATCTATTTATTTAAGGCTGTTTATAGTTAGGTCACCTGAGTAAACTCAGGTGACCTATTGCTATCTGTTTTCGTCCGTCGTCGTGCGTCAACAATTTACATTTTTAACTTCTTCTAAAAACTACAAGGCCAATTGTTTCCATTTTTGGTGTGAAGCATCTCTATGGTAAGAGGAATGTAAATTGTGAAATTAGTGGCTCTACCACCCCCAGGGTGCCACAGGTGGGGCCAAATATGCAAAAAAACAGCCAATTTTCAAAAATCTTCTTCTCTACTCCCACACATGTGAGGAAAAAACTGATTGCATGGTTATGATGTCCATGAAGCCCTTTACCAAAATTGTGAAATTCATGGCCCTGGGTCAGGGGTTCAGGCTCTAGGGTGGGGTCAATATGGCCATTTAGTAAAAATGTATTAAATCTTAGAAAATCTTCTTCTCTACTCCCATTTATATTTGTGAAAAACTAAATGCATGGATATGATGTCCATGATGTCTTCTACCTAAATTGTGAAATTTATGACCCCTGAGACAGGTGTTTAGGCCCTAGGGTAGGGCCAATATGGCCATGTAGTAAAAGTGTATTAAATCTTAAAAATCTTCACTACCACACATGTGGGCAAAAAACTGAATGCATGGTTATGAATTCCTCTACCTAAATTGTGAAATTCATGATCCCTAAGTCAGAGTTCAGGACCTAGCATTTGGAGAGAGTTGAAAGGGGGGGGGAACAGTTAATGGAGTTTTTTCCCCTTGCTTCTTCCTAATGGAGTTATCTTCCTTAGCTTGTTCATATTTAGTAATTAATCATTGAATATAGAAAAATAATGAAGCTGTCCATCAAAGTTATTGATAAGATATTGTGAAAGCATTTGAAAAGAGTTCAGGGAAGAGGATTATAACAGTTAATGGAGTTATCTTCCCTTGCTTCTTCATAATGGAGTTATCTTCCTTGGCTTGTTCATATTTAGTAATAAATCATTAAATAGAATGTAATTATAAAGTTGTATGATCAAAATAGTTATGCAAGTATTTTCATCATTTGAAACAAAAACAGTTTTTAATATTTTTAAGATAAACAAATAGACTTGTTAATAGTAAAGAAATAAGTAGTATACAAGCCACCTTGTTTTAGTTTATCTATGAAAACATATAAACATAAAACCTATTTTGTAAGTTAACATACGTGGGCTAAATAAATTGAATGGAATCTGGTCACCTATTCTATAGTATGTCATACACTCTGTTAAGAGCTTCAACTCTTGTGCTAAACTATAGGGTTAAGAGTCCTTTCCAAAAGATTTCAGGCAGGGAGGTGGATGTCATTACATTATGAAACTCAATTAAATGCATTTATGAGACTCCTCGACAATTTCGTGTATGGGCTATGGTACTCGGGTGACCGTTAAGGCCTCTTGGCCTCTTGTTTAATCTTATTATATATTCTGCTAAATCAAAGAATATCAACAGGCTATCAAAGAATCTTTTACTAGTTCTTCCTTACAAATCACTTAAATACCCAATTAAGATAAAAAAAAATTTCTATAATAAAATATCCACGAAGAAAATGCAAATAATTGGAATTTTTTTAAAGTCCAAGAGGCATAACTCTGTAACGTGTTTTGTCCTGGGTTCTCAGGGATAATATATGAAATCAATTTTTCTCTAACTCTACCTGAGTTAATAATGATTGTTATAATAATTTTTCTCTTATTGGGTAACGTTTAAATCACTATCAATAATCAATGGGGATAATGTAGGAGGTGGGCTTTCTGTACTGTGTTTCTATACCCGGTTCTTATTGAGAGAGAGGTACTTGGTGTCTCAATCTTCTTCAGATTTACTACACCAAGCACCTCACCTCAATTCCCTGGGTTTCTTGCCACTAGTTTCTATTTGACCATACCTCTTATCTCTTTCTTCTCTCTATTTTCTTTCTTTCAATCTCGACGCTTCTGCTCTGCTGCTCACTGTCGACTCTTTTAGATTCTACAGCACAGCTGTGTCAGGTCATTCCATTTCCCCCACCCAAATCTAATTCATCACAACGTTTATTGTAATAAGGCATAATCATTACATTACCCACGCCTCTTTTATCATGCGTCCCGCATGTCTACTGATTTCAACCAATTTTTTTTTAAAAGGTATTTTAAATATTTATTATTCAAATATAAATGACAAAAACCAGCATAACTTTCTGTTATTGCCGAAATAAGACAACTAGTCTCGCTATAAATCATTTACTGGTTTTTTTTGTGGGGGTTGTTTCCTTTAAATTAATCAAACCATGTGTCCTCTTCAAATTTTTCAATATTTTCACAATTCTCTTGATATTTTCTAATCACTCTGATAATCTTCTGGTGGCCTCTTTTCTTCTGCTCATCGACCTTAAAGTTGGTCTGCGTTCCAACGTCTACTTTTTCTCTCCTAACAGCCTTACAACAAGAGCAATGATTCTCTTTCAGTGGCTCTTCTTGGGACGTCGTTTCACAGATCTGTTTCTACCTCAGGTTTCTTACCCTGTCCCTCTGACAATACTGGCTCTTCTTCTACAGCTTTGCGTTTGATACCTGGCAATCTTGGGGTGGTTCTTTTTCGGTATGTTCTTCCGACCTCCACTTCGTCAAATATCAACTCTCCAGGGTCTTTATCCCAATCTTCATCTTCTCCAACACCCTTTGGTGTAGACTGAACCTGGTCTTGGGTGGCTGTTTTCACTCGGTCGTCACCGTGGACTCATTTGATGTGCCTGGTTAAAATTGTCTTTTTCCCAAAGGCTTGATCACAAAACTCGCATTCAAACTTCCGTTTGGACATGTCTTCCAAACCACAAGCCAACAGATGGTTACTCCACTCATCTTTAGACGGAAGTCGAACCAAGCATATTGAACACAGAAACCCTGGTTTTCTAGGTGTCACTTTCGTGAGTGGCATTTTACCGCTATCGTATCCTACAAGTAAACAAATTAAAAATATTAACTTTTGTTAAGTTTTTTTTTTGTTTTTGTTTTTGTTTTTTTTAATTTTTCTATATCTATACAAACATGTAACAATACTCAGTTAGGGATGTAATCAAATTCATAATCACTATGCCATTTAGGCTTTCTGCGCTGTCTGCGATTAGAATATGTCATTTCTAATTCACTAAGTTCAGAATTTCCAATCAAATCTGTCTTAATTTCGTCACCTTCTAGTTGATCACTTAGACTCTCATCTTTCGCACAATTTTCATTCTCAGTAGGCTGTTCAATTTCATTACTAAGGACCTGAGTCCCATAAGGACGAAATCTATCAACATGTACTATGAGTGTCTTTTCGGAATCTTTCTTTCGTATTTTGTATGTAGTATCTGTGTGCTTTTCTTCAATAACGTAAGGACCATACCAAAAATTCATCAACTTAGGAGATTTCCCAATTTTTCTCTGTGGGAAGAAAACTAATACCTCATCACCCACAGTAAAATGTTTACCAACCACATTTTGATCATGGTATTTCTTTTGTCTCAGCATTGAATGCTTACTTATCTGGCGTGTATACCTATACGCTTCTTCTAATCTTTCACGAAGTTTCCATACATAATCATGCATATTACTTGGTTTCATGTCGCTTGGTAATTCATACATTAGGTCTAGTGGAGTGGATACTTCACGTCCCAACATAAGCATATTTGGTGTATAACCTGTGGTTTCATGAACAGCAGAGCGATAATATGCCATGAGTACATATGGCAAATGTTTATCCCAGTCATGCTGTTGGTCAGACACATAAGCAGTCAACATTGTTGCTAATGTTTTGTTGAATCTCTCAACCATTCCAACAGACTTAGGGTGAAAAGCAGTGGTCCTAGTTTTTCTTATACCAAGCAGGTCACACAGTTCTTTAAGGAGGTTGGCACCTGAAATAATAGTAATGTCAATCATCCGAAAACCACTGGAATATAAAGATGGGGACCTAAAATGTTCATTTATTTTATTTGTGACCCATGTCACATGCCATTTTTTGGAAATATTGGGCTCCAAACAGAAATGATAATTTTCCTGAAATTTTTGCTAAAATTTGACATGGAAATTGATAATTTGTAGAAATCAAACAAATATTTAAAGTTTGAACTATTATTTAGTTATGATTTTTATACAGTATGAAGTTAAACACATGTAGTGACTATAAAAGTAAAATCTAAGTCAAAGTTTAAAAATTCTTGCTCTACTGGTGGCTACAAAGGCCAGTACATAAAGAACACAACAACAGATGTTACAAAATTTTGGAGTAATCAAATTATAACGCAAATTAAAAAAAATATAGTAATGTCATCTTTCCCAAACTTTGCATACAAATAGACATACATTTAATGTCTCATTTAAAAGTAAAACAAGTAGGGGTAACATCTCAAAAATTTGAGATATAGCATGAAATAAGCTAATTTCAGGCCAAAATTGGAGTTAATTTTTTCTTAACTTCTATGAAATATAAGCTAAATATGTCAAAATATATCGACAGAAATATTAAAATAATGTTTAAATATGTTTATTAGAACATCATGAATATATCATAATACACAAACTATCCAGAAGTTTGGTCTGTGCTGAAAATTAGGAAGCTAAAGTAACAGTACTCTAAAACTAATGAGTTATGAAAATTGTTCATTTCCTTCTTAAAAACCTTCCGCCACAAAATATAGTCCCTTACTAAACTCTGTAAAAATGAAATTTTTTTGAAACAATTTTATTCAATAAAGTTTATTTGGCATTGTAAAATATAAATATACTACTAGAATTAATATGTGATGCAGAATTTTCAGACTAGAGGTGACCCAAAATAGCTACCCAAAACCTGAGGAGCGAACCTCTTTAATCAACCTACTCTCGTACTGTCTGCCCTGATCACTGTGAATAATTTCTGGCACACCCCATTTAGCTATGAACTGCTCTGCTATTACTTCGGCTACGGTCAGTGCTTCAATGTTTCTTAGTGGGTAAGCATCCGTCCACTTGGTGAAGTAATCTGATATCACCAATATATATTTATTACCATTATCTGTTTCGGGCAATGGTCCCATAATATCAGAAGCCACCCTTTCTAAAGGGTACCCAGTCTGGTCTACCTGCATGTAATTCTTTCCTTCAGACCGTATTTTTCTCTTACGGCATTGTGGACACCCTGTTACATAGTTCCTTACATCACCTTGTAAAACCGTCCAGTAGAATTTTTCTCGAACCCTTGCCAATGTTTTGGTTACACCCAAATGACCAGAAGTTCGTGCATCATGACATTGTTTTAGAATTTCTTTTCTTTCCGATAATGGGACCAAAATCTGCATAAACACCTTTCAATTTCCTATCCATTTCCTACAAAGTAAATCATTAACAATATCCAGAGAATTCCACTGAGACCATAATGACTTTACGGCGTTGCTTTCACCTTTTATTTCAGTAAATGCCGGCCGCTTCTTGTCAGCCAGCCATGATTTTACCTTTTGCAGGTCAGAATCTTCCTTCTGAAGTTCTCTTATTGATAAATCTTGCTCATCTTTGACTGTCTCTACTGCATGTATAATGTTAACTTCGGATTCTTCCTTATTTATTTCGCTTTCTTCAGTGATTCCACACTGACGACACGGATACCTACTCAGACTGTCTGCATTACAGTGCTTCGCACCTGGCCTATGCCTTATATCTAGATCATATGTACCAAGAAACTCGATCCATCTAGCTACCTGGCCTTGTGGATCTTTAAAACTCATAAGCCACTTTAGCGCACTGTGATCCGTTCTTACAATAGTTTTATGCCCATATAGATAGTGGCGAAAGTGTTGACATGCATACACCACCGCTAAAAGCTCTTTTCGAGTAACACAATATTTACGTTCACTCTTTGATAGAGTTCTGCTAGCATAGGATATAACCCTCATATGACCATCAATTTCTTGAGATAAGACTGCTCCAATCCCTACCTGACTAGCGTCGGTATCAAGAACAAAAGGTAACGAGAAGTCAGGATGAGCTAGAATAGGTGTACTAACTAAGTGACATTTTAGTTTTTCAAAAGCTTCATTACACTCCGTGGTCCATTTAAACACTCTACCTTTCTCTGTCAACCGAAACAGTGGCTTAGCTATAGAGGAGAAACCAGCTATAAATCTCCTATAATAACTGCATAAACCCAAGAACGATCGCACTTCAGTAGGATCAATCGGTACTGGCCAATTTTTAATCACTGCTATTTTCTGCGGGTCGGTTTGTACTCCGAGGCCAGACACTCGGTAACCCAGAAATAAGACTTCCTTTTAAAACAACGTGCACTTAGACGGTTTCAACTTCAGTCCTGCTTGTTGAAGTCTTTGAAACACGTGTTCGAGATTTTGCAAGGTCTCTTCGAATGTTTTACCAAAGACAATTATGTCATCTATATATACTAAGCATATTTTAAAATGCAAACCAGCAAGGACAGTCTCCATTAGCCTCTCAAAAGTTGCTGGGCTGTTACAAAGTCCAAAAGGCATAACTGAGAATTGAAACAGACCATTTCTCGTAACAAACGCAGTCTTCTGTTTGTCCGCTTCGTCCATTTCCACCTGCCAAAAACCTGAATGAAGATCCAAAGTACAGAATCAGTGAGCCCCTCTCAAACGGTCAAGTGAATCATCGATTCTTGGCAAGGGATATGCATCTTTGACAGTTTTACTGTTTAGAGATCTATAATCTACACAAAACCTTTTAGTGCCGTCCTTCTTCTCAACCAATACTACCCCGGCAGCCCTTGGACTTGATGAAGGTTCTACTATACCCCGCTCAATCATATTTTCTACCTCTTTGTCAACAAATTCTGCTGCATGATGTGGTACATGTCTCGGTGGTTGTTTGGTTGGCTTTGCACCTTCTGTGTTTATTTTGTGCTTGATTAACGAAGTTCTTCCAAAATCGTCCTTAGACTTGGAAAACAAATTTTGATACCTGACTAAAGTTACTTTTACTTTAGCTTTATGCTCTTCCGTGGGGTCCGTTGTTGCCTCCTCATAGAGTTCATTTAAATGTTCTGGGATGTTTTCTCCCTCTTTTCCCGCTAAAATAGAGTTAATTTCTTTCACCTGGTCACATTCAGAGACATCCGTCACTGGCGATGTTACGCCTACCACCGTGTTCTTATAAATAGTTTGAATCTGACCTGACAGATTCATCAAACGCAATGCAACTCTTTTATCGAAACTAACGAGAGTTCTTGCCAGCATTGCCTTACCATCTCTATGAAACTTTTCACACAATTCTACTATCATAGGGCCTTCGACTGTAGTTCCAGGAAATGAAAGTATCTCTCCAGTACAAATCATCTCACTTCTAGGTGGAATTATAATTGTTTCGGTCAGACTAACACGAAAACATCCGATGTGGCCTTGTAACTGTAGTTCGTGTTCTACACCCTGTATATACATTTTATTTTGCGAAATGTCAACTAAACAGTGACTGGATTTAAGGAAATCAAGACCTAAAATTCCGTCAGCTTTAATGTTAGCCACAACAGCCGTACATTCAAACATATATTCACCTAGTTGGATTCTAAAATTTCCTTTTCCTTTTACTTCCAAGGGGGTTCCGTCTGCACCTACTATGTTTTGTGCAACTGGTTCCAAACACCAATGCCCAGCTTTCTCTATCTTTTCAAATATTCTATCACCAAGAATTGATAATGTTGCACCGGTGTCAACTAGCAAATTGCATGGAACCCTGTCTACTAGCCCGTTGATAAACAAACCAGATTCTGTACCGACTGTAGCATTCTTTATAGTGGCCGTGTTAGACTTTGTATCATGGCTTTTGTTCTTGAACTGGGTTTCACAATGTTCACCTGCTTTAGATTTAGCAGCTTTCTTTTGAGTCTGCTCTTGGTTTATCTTCATAAAGCAATCTTTGATTTTATGTCCGCGCCTTCCGCAGTGATGACATTTGAAAGGGAAGCCTCCGACATGCTCTGCATTGGTATCATTTAATTTGTCTGACCCCTTGCTTGCAGACAATTTTGATATTTTATTTTCCAGATCTCTCATAGACTGTTGAATTTCCTGACGAAGCTTCAAGATTTCTTCATTCACACCAATGCTACTCTGTGCAGAAGCCGTATTTATATCTACTGCGTCCTTTGTAGCACCTCGAGCAAATCCGATGTCATGCCTACGTTGACGCTCGGCTCTACAGAACGCTTCTATTTCGACTGCTAATCTTACAGCGTCATTCAGAGATTTGGGACGAGACTGTTGAATACGCAATCGCATGTCAAAATCCGAATGCGCATCAATAAACTGATCTTTGGCAATCATTTCAGTTACATCCCTT
>WFKH01005346.1:1366-32976 GCA_016163765.1 Magallana hongkongensis
ACAATATGTCAAGACCCTTTCTTTCAAACTCTGTATGTCACTGTTTCTGTTACATGATATGTTGTCTTCGTCTTCACTCTCAATCTCTTCGTTATAGTCCTTGCCATTACTTCGAGTGAACAGTTCTATTCTTTCTCTTAGAACATCGTCATGAACGCGGTTACTGTGTATTAACTCGTCCCTATCCGAATCGCTGTCACTTTCTTCATCAGGTGGCACTCTTGTCACTTGTCTATGACGAGGGAGGAACTCATCAATCAAGTCGTCTAAAGCCTGTTGAATTTAAAAAGTTTGTTTAGTTTGTGTATTGAAATATTAAATTAGGATAGGACCCTTTACATAATTTATCGGGTTGCCATTAATCAACTTACAGCCATTTAAAAAAATTATTCTTTGTATCAAAACAATAATATCTTCATGCAAATGAAAATAAAGCAGGTTATTGATAACGGCATCAATAAGCTGAAAATAATTGCAAGAGAATAGTTCTTTTTTTCCATTGCTAAAATTTACAACTCCTAAAACGCGGCGACCGAGGCTTGATCCCGGTACCTCTGGTAGTACTGATAAGACTCATACCACGACACTACGACGTCTTGAAACTTAACGAGTTTAATATTGTACAGCTCTATGGAGTGGAATATTTCATTGATCGTTGTCATGACAAATTATCTCGCTATTAAATAAATTTGGTTTCGCAAATAGAAAATAAAATATTTCATAACAAAACATTGCATTAATGACTAAGTCGATAGATGCGGCATTCAACTGCTTAAGCTACAGTGCGTAACGTTATGTGTTGACAGTGCGTACTTTACTACTTGATCAACATGCATTATTTTGACAGTCTGTAGATCTACAATTTCTGCTGTCAAATCCTCTGAACAGAAGGAGCTATTAATTGCTATTTTATTTGGAATTGCATTTGTTTGAAATGTGTAACGTTACCTCTAACGATTTATGTACAGTGAGTTAACGTTAGGCGTATAATTATCATATGTCCATAGGTAGGCCCCTATACATGCATGTTTATTTTCATGAAGCATGATAATATAAATGCATTTTTAATAAAAATAAAAAGTTACCTGTAAATCCATGAAAGTTGATTACAGCAGGATTGATGGTCACGCTTTTATTTATATTACATATTGATGTGAAACGATCATTAACATTGTGCTTTTTCTTCACTTTTTTTATCCGGTAAACAAGCAGACGAAACGTCATTTATTCTATGTCACAAAGGTCCCTTTTTGCTTGACGCAACTCATATAATTTTGTAGCATATGAAATGATATCGTATGATATGATATTGTATTTTATAATATATTATTGTATCACATGATATTGTTTAACATGATATTTGATCATATGATATGATACAATGTTGTATAAAATTATATTGTATTATATGATACAATATCATATTTTGTATTATATATGATACAATATCATAAAATACAATATCATGTGATACAATATAATTTATAAAATGATATAATATTATATTATATCATATGTTACAATATTGTGATGTATTATGTGATATGATATTTTATCATATGATACTATATCGTATTATATATTATGATATTGTATAATGTGATCAAATACAATAATGTATAACATGATACAATACAGTATCATATTACTTGATACAATATCACATTTTGATATGTCATATCTAATGTTACAATATCAAAATGTATCATTATTTATTACAGTATTATATTGTATCATATGATATGTCATTTGACACAATATTGTAAAGTATCATAGGATGTAATATCATATTTTATAGTAGTGTATTGATAAAGATTGTATCTTACAATACCGTATGAAATTAGCATATGATTATCAAACAATTTTTTAACATATGATATATGATATAGTGTCAAACTACACTACAGTATCTATGAATATTCAAGATCATTAACTATGATTTTCATATAATATGATAAAGGTGGTCTCATAAAGGTAATGACTCATAAAGATGATGCCTCGTCTTGGTGAGCTTTGTAATCTGAGATTACCTATTACCTATGTTTATTGTTTCAGTTGTAGCTCACCTGAGCCGAAAGCTCAAGTAAGCTTTTTTGTTCAAAATTTGTCTGTTGTCTGTCGTTGTTGTTGTTGTCATAAACTTTTCACATTTTCATCTTCTTCTCCAAAACCACTGGGCCAATTTCAACCAAACTTGGCACAAAGCATTATTTGGTGAAGGGGATTCAAGTTTTTTTCAAATGAAGGGCCACACCCTCATTAAAGGGGAGATAATTTAGAATTATTGAAAATTTGTTGGTATTTTTCAAAAATCTTCTTCTCAAAAATCTTTTGTCCAGAAAAGCCGAAAGTTGTATCGAAGAATCCTCAGGTACTGTAGATTTAAGTTTTTTCATATCATGATCCCCGGTGGTGGGTTGGGGCCATAATGGGGGGGGGAGGGTTTGAATATTTATATAGGAATATATGGAGGAAAATCTTTAAAAATCTTCTTAAAAACCAATTGGCCGAAAAGCTGAAACTTGTGTGGAAGTATCCTCAAGTAGTGGAGATTCAAGTTTGTTCAAATCTAATCCCCCAGAGGCTACAATGGGTTGGGGGGGGGGGGGGTCAGATGGTGGAATTTTGATATTGGAAGAAATATAGAAATTAAAAAAAAAAAAATCTTATTCTTAAAAGCTGAAACAACAAAGGGAGCTCAGTGTTTAACTTAAGAATATGTGGAGAAAAATTAGGAAATCTTTATAAACAAGATATACTCTACCAAGTTGTCTAGATATTTGTATTTAATACTCTAAAGACTGTCTAAAGCTTTTCTGATCAGTTATGGCTATTGTTGCTCAGGTGAGCGATGTGGCCCCTGGACCTTTTTTTTTCATTAAACTATGCTCCGAGGTTATTTGTTTCCTGCTTTAGTGTGCTTGTTGATATATGACACATTATCAATGATCAGGATAAGCCGTACACCAAATATATTTGGTCTACCACTGACTACCAGTATTTTATTTTAAAGATAATGTGATAATTGATAATTTTATGTGATCTCTGTTCATATTTTTTCAAGGTTATTCCTTAGAAAAATTTATTGGAGCACCAGAGGAACCCCCAAATAAGAAAATGAAGGTCAAGTGAGAAAAACTGAGGACCTTCAGTGACAGTGGCGAGGACACTTTTATTTGACAGAAAATGAAGTGAGGACATATTTGTGATAGAAGAAGACAGAAGACCAAGTTAGGAATCACATTTACAGATCAAGAGGAAAACACAATTTTGACAAAGACTCAGATTAGTAAACATTTGAAATAATGAACAAGGGAGGATATATTTAAAGTTGAGAAATAAATTTTGAGAACAAAATTTTTTGAGGTTACATATGTGACATCAATTGATGACACATAACAAATCTTGAGGATACATTTGTGAGATCAATTTAGGATACAAGTAACAAATTTATTGAGGAGACATTTGTGTCCACAATTGAGGATACAAGTAACAAATCTATTGAGGAACATTTGTGACATCAATTGAGGATACATATGTAACAAATAAATTGAGGAGACATCTGTGGCATTGATTGAGCTAGCTAGGATACATGTGACATCAATTGAGGACACGTATGTAACAATTTGTTTGAGGAGACATTTATGACATTCATTACAGACACATATGTGACTTTAAAAATAAGGACACATATTTTGAAACAAAAGTTGTTTGTGACAGAGGGTGAATAGAGAACCCATTAAATACAAAAAGACACTTATATTACAGAGAAGAGGTTTCATCCATTATATTTGTGACAGTTCGCACAAACAGCAACTGAAAGCAGACACTGAATACTCATAATACATCATTGTTATGTCACTTTTGGAAGATGGATCTGATGACATATTGATGTAAAATCATAATATGGCACTTCTGAGCACAATTCAATGACAAATTTCTCATTTTTCTCTGGAGAAGACTACCGGTATATCAAAATTATATGGAGTTCCATCACTAAATGGCTTGAAAGGACAGTATATTTTTGGTTAAAGGATGATAAGAAGTTTTTTGAAAAAATTTCTGTATAGCAAAAATTCTTAACATTTCGAAGTCTATATTATACAAGGTTAAGAGAAAAACATTTTTCACTGGGGTATCAATAGGGTCTAAAAATTGAATTACCTGTAAAACCGAGAGATACTCGGTACATCTGTATGTACATGTACAGAAAAATTTTCTTTTTAAGGACAACGGACCTAATCCACTCTGCGCAGATATATCGCGTACCTAAAAGAAGTGATTGTTATGAACATAGAATTCTCAATGTTGCGTCACAATCACAAAAACTCAATGAAAAATCGCTTATGACACAATATATAGCTGTTCTATGTCATTAATACACACTTTATGTTGTGCATGTAGTGGCTGACCTTGCTATAATTTAACATGCTAAAATACGCTTTTCAACATTATTTAACATGCACAACTTTCTTAAGGGGATGTCAAAGTTCTGTAGTGAGTTTTATATTTGCTCAAGTTATTTATAACCATCTACATATATTAGTTAACAGAGTTTGAGCCAGTGACAAAATCATTGACATTCCGATCCGCTTCAATACTCAAATTAAAAATGGAGTAAAACCGTCCCTGTGCTCAAGTTTTGAAGTATTTTATTAAAAAAAAATGTTTAGCACATTCTAGTAGTTATTTTTGTTTCATAAATCAACCTCAAATGATGTACATAATCTTTTTCTTGGATTTTGCGCAGTACTTTTCATGAAAAATTGAAATAAAAATACTGACACATCGCACTTTGGCATGTGCCCCCATACAAACGAAGTCGATGACGTGGTCATTTTTTGAAATGATTTTAATTCAAAATCATCATATAAGTATCTTATATTTCAATTTGGATAGAAAATCTATGCAGAATTTTTTAAACACTATTTTTTCTCTCACAAGAACGCTTTTCCCCATTATGTTCAATTAAAAAAGAGCAGTAATACAGCCAATTTTTGAACTGGTCAGACTAAAATTCTAATTCGATTTTTTAATTATTTTTTGATTGATTTTTATATATCTTTAGTAACTGTAACTCATATAAAATTTTCATGAAAATCACTATTGTAGAAATGAATTGGGTACGTCGTCCTTAAACAAAATTGAACATATTTCTTTTTGAATGAAATGGAATTCAAGTTTTTTAAAATTCTTGATTTAGACCTTGAAGCAAATTCTGGTTCTTTTTAAAATTAAAATTATTGATTAAACAAGGTGGCTCATTTGCCCTTTGTCATAATTATGCCCTTTATTATTGGTTCACTCCATAATTGGTTTGATGTATCAGTTTCATAATGTTATTGAATACAATATTTCTTAGTGTGATCCATCTGCTTTCTGACACATTACTAGTACATACATGTATATGAAATAGCTGCCATAAAATTCTTGTGTGCTGATTTATTATTTTTTCTAGTCATGTTACAGTCTTTGAATGATGGTTTTGTGGGTATGTTTTATATTCATGTGCAGAATTTTTCCCTGTCAAGCTGATGTTAACTCTCATTGGGGATTTCTCATTTACTGCATGTGATGTTTTTGACAATAAAACTACAGGAGAAGACAACATTGCCTTTATTCCCCAAAAAATGTTAAGACCACAAGATAATATGAAAAATCAATGCGTCTTCCTTTGGAACTACATGTATATATCCATTGCTTGTATTTTGAGTTTTATCATGTTGAGTGACAATTTATTGGCATTTGGAAAACTAACATTATAAGTACATGGAATATATACATAAAGTTTGATATATCTGTAGTTTAGATAGAGGTATTGTTAAAATTTTCAATTTTGTTTTTGTGTTTCTTACCTTTTGGTAGATACCTTTATGTTGTATGATACAAGGGAATCGTTTAGATTTTGGTAGGAATTGCTCTTATAAAGAATATATATTTCTTTCATAAAGTTGTGTTCATGAGAGAGAGAGAGAGAGAGAGAGAGAGACTATATGGAGTTAGCATGATTGTTCAACCTTTTATCTGTCTCTAGTACCAAGATGTCTGTCAAACACTTCCTGTTTACCAAACCTCTTTGTAAACCTATCTTTAACAATTAAGTTGTAAGCATTAAATGTTATGTTTTTTGTTTCTGAATTTCGTTGGCATCCTTGCAGCGTTGGAATCATTGGTATAAAGTGAGTGACCAATTATTTATCATTACATACTCTTGTCAGTGAAGCAGTACACAACATCTTGGCCAAAATTTTCTCAGATTCATATTTTTTAGGTCACCTGAGTCACTCAGGTGACCTGTTGCAATTGCTTTTTGTCCATCGTCGTGCGTCATGTGTTAACAATTGAACATTTTTAACTTCTTAAAAACTACATGGCCAATTCTTTTAAAATTTAGTATGATGCATCTTTGGGGGTAAGGGTAACATCAATTGTAAATTTCATGACTCTTGCCCCAAAGGGGCCCTAGGGGCATGGCAAAAAATTTCCAAATTTGACCATTTTTCAAAAACTTTTTCTCTACTCCCACACATCTGTAAGAAAAACTGAATTCATAATTATGTAAACCAGGAAGCCCTCTAACGAAATTGTAAATTTCATGTCCCCCGGGTTAGGGGTTTTGACTCTAGGGCGGGGCCAAATGGTTATATAGTGTTAAAGCATACAATGTTTAAAAAGCTTCTTCTCTACTCCTACACATCTGTAAGAAAAACTGAATTCATAATTATGTAAACCAGGAAGCCCTCTACCGAAATCATAAATTTCATGTCCCCCAGGGTAGGGGTTTTGACTTTAGGTCGGGGCTAAAACTGTCATATAGTGTTAATGCATTTAATGTTTAAAAATTGCTTCTTCACTTCTGCTCAGATACTGAATAGAAACTGACTGCATATTTAGTAAAATTATAAAGCCCTCTACCAAGATTTTAAATTTCATGTCCCCCGGGGTAGGGGTTTAGAAAAGAGAAAGAATGAAGCTGTCTATCAAAGATAAGATATTGTGAAAGCCTTTGGCCAGATTCCTTAATGGGGTAGGGTTGTACCAGTTAATGGAGTTATCTTCCCTTGCTTGTTTATGTTTAATAACGAATCATTGTTAAAAATGTAATTATGAAGTTGAATGATTGAAAGAGTTATACAAGTATTTTATTATATGAAACAAAACAACCAAAACAGTTTTTAAAGTTTCTAAATAAACAAATAGACTTGGTAATTAAAGTAATAATTGGCTATCCCAAAACATGTACAATGAATTTTGAAAAAATGTCAGATGGTGTCAGCATTACAAAGGTTGAATTCTGAAAAGCTGAAGCTGGAGAAGTGAGAATTTTTTTCTTCGTTTAATTGCCCGGGGGGGGGGGGGGGGGGGGGGGGGGGGGGGGTGGTCTGGCCCCGGGGGATGGGGGTGGGGTTGTTTTAAATAAAACATGTATTCTAGCCATCTTTAGTTTATCTATGAAAACATATACACATAAAAGCTATGTTGAAAGTCAACAAATGTGGGGAAATTATTTCCGATCACAGTCTTGCACCTTTTCAATATAAAGTCATGCACTTTATTATGATCTTAAAGTTTTTCACCAAATATATAGGTTTCATAGTCCTTTTTAGTAGGGAGGCGGTGGTCATTACCTATTTTAATTTTTTTTTACTCCATAATGAAACTTAATCAAATGCATATGAGATTCCTCGACAGGTCTGTATATGGGCTCTGGTACTCAGGTGACAGTTAAGGCCTGTTGGCCTCTTGTTTATTATTATTATTCATTATTTCTCTTTGGATATTGTTTGAGAGAATTTTCGACAACATAATTCGAAATACAACCTTCCAGACTGACCTTTTAACATTTGAAATGTTCAATGTTCAAAATTAAACTTTTGGTAACAAATAGTTATGATGCTGTTGATAAATATAACCTATTTGTCGCTGAAACATATTAAAAATGTATTAAAACCAATGTATTTACTAGTAGTTCACTGGGATAAAGAAATGTAATATGAATAGCTTCAAAATTGCAAATTCTTATATATAAATACCGGTATGCCATGCCATTCTAATGAAAATTTAATAAAAGAAATATTAATATAAGTCAGTTTGAGTAATATCGCCTACGCTTTATAATATTTTTCAATGTGAAAAGATTAAAATAATCGGTAGATGACGTTATAAATTTTGACCTCAAAATGTGACCTTGACTCGGACCTCTTCTGACCCTCTCCCACCTTCCTGACGTTTATAGGTTTCTGGGTTAGTTTCTCTTGCACCTAGAAGATAGACTTTACTAGTAATCAATACCCTCGTACCATTTATATCGAAGTCCACGAAATAAGATACCTTATGTAATAAAAAGATTTTTCTCTCAAACGTATATATTTGAATATCCGCAGAAGTTAAAAGCACAGCAATGAGAAGTCACGAAGTTTATTATCAAATTTTCGTTTTCAATCAGCTTTAGCATATATATATATATATTATAACCGATATTCTAATCACAAACATCTTTGGGTAACCTGACGAAGGGCGGAAAGAATTCCAATACATGTATTTATCTTTTCCCTTTTTTCGTAAAATAATCGAAAGGCGACCGAGGAGCTTTTTTGAGGATTGCTTTGAATTAATTGCTGTGTGTAGATACATCCGATTCCCGTAGTCTTTTAAAGATCGCTCTGGCTGTCATTCTTTACAGTACACTCAATATTCCAATCATTTCCCCGCGTCTGCTATCGCGTGAAACGAAATCTACTGTAGATCACGTGACAGCTGATGAGAACTCTCATCGAATTTATTAATTGCTTATTTTACTTCATTCGTGTTTTGTAAGTTGTAGACTTGGGAAGAGAGAGAGAGAGACGCAGTTTCCCGTAATGGTATGCATGCTCTTGGCCCCGATAAATAGCGGGCTTTGACGTATTATAGTGCGATCAATACTGGCACGTAAATTTTTCTATTAAAATCTGCCAGATATTGTTGTTTTGGGAATATTTGATTTTATCACCATTAATACACATATTTGGAACTTATCGACACGCCGAGTGACGCGGCCGTCGCAATTAGTCCGACACATCGTCCCGTGTTCTAGATACAGAACAGCGAATTTTGCTCACTTCTCCGCAGCTTGATGGAATTCGGTGTAACTTCACACCACACGTCAAGTACTTGCACTGCACCCTTGGATTGATATGGTGTCAACCGTGTAATCGATATATCTCATTCCGACGTGCCCCAAACTAATTTCATCAGCTGTAAAACCAGAAAGAAATTTTGTTTCTAGCTATGAAGGGATCACCATTAAACTTCGTGTTAATCGTATCAGGAGAACATGTGAGGTATCTCTCCATTAACTTAACATGTCCGAGAAGTCGCTTACGGAGATTGCGTGCGATTTACGTCCATCCTACTCTGTTCCTATTGCATATAGTATAAATAATTCCCACAAGTCAGGTATTCTTCCTTGTTACCCAACTTGACTCTTTCTTCTTTTTTTTTTTTGACAGATCTAGACACGTCAATATTTTACAGGAAGAAAGAGGTTTTCGATCAAAAAAACCCCCAGAACTGGCGATTTGATCGACGTACTATGTTATAAGATCACCTACAATAGTTAATAATCGCCTTGATTAAAATCTAGCTTTATTTTATAGCGCATCGGATGCCTCAAGTCGATATATAAATGAGCCGCACATTGTAGATTATATTCAATCAGACAGATGGATTATTTCATTTCGATTTTTCTCTCTGATCATATTTGATGCTTTGAGAGAGAGAATTACATATTTTTTTTCATTTTTATCAAAAAAAAAAAAAAAAAATCCGTTTGAACGATTGGATACGACCGAATGACTTGTATTTCACATGCATCCCTGCACTTTTCTGCAAAAAAAGATCGATTTAACAACGATTTTTATTTGTAATAGTATGTCGCATGTTGAAATTAAAACTGGGTAGGTTGGGTGTGAAAAGAAATAAAAGCGGTAAACGAGGTAGAATTTTTTTTTTTTTTACAGTTATTTTTATATATTTTTCATACAGGTAATTCATTTAGAAATTAATTATGCAGTTTAATATTTCGATATTGACTGAAATATTGAATAACGAAGACACAACATCCCAGGGCTCTTTCAGCTGCAAGCTGTTTGGATTTAATGTCATCCGAAAGAACCTCGAAGTTAATTCCACTTGTGCCTACAGATTACCAGCATTAATTCCTAAAAATGACAAATACACATAAAGAATTAATTGAGATGATATTTTTATATGTATGTATATAGCAATATAATCGATGCAGGAGAGCGCTTGTTGCACGACGCGCGGTTAATAGTGCTGACACCTACCGGCCAGTTTGTCTACATCAGCAACGCGTCGTGGCGCGTGGAAACAGTCGTCTGTTCGCTGAGGCAGGTGGATAAATAGGAGCACCATCAGAGGTAAGAAAAACCAGTCAAACATAACAACTGTTATATAAATATTCAATACGTTCTATCGATTTTTTTTCCTTTAAATAAGACAATTTCAATTTCATGCACAGTTGCCGTACTAGCATACAAAATAATAAAAAAATATTTTCAATCTTAAAAACTAGAGATTTTAGAATGTAATTATTCTCGCTTGAAAGTAGAAGAAATTCTAGGCTTTTGGTTTTTTTTCCACGTTACTTGATGTGATTTTTATTTATTTGGCGCGAGACAATACCATGGAATTTGGGATTTTTTTTTACTTCTAGAAAATGATTAGTAATCGTGTAAAATCTTATTAATTAACACTACCTGAAAAACACTTGATTTCAACAATGTTTAATTGAAGATTAAAATCGTTTTGACAATTAACGGTTTAAAATTGTACAACGATGTAGAAATCACTACCATATATGGACATTTTTAAGATGAGGGTGAATCGTGAGTGAAAAAACTGATCATCACGCAATTTTAGTCTTGAAAATTATAAACTAGTTTGACATGAATATTGGAATTTTATTTCTGTCAGCAAAACATTTCGGGAGGTAAAACACACAGTAGGCTTCATCATGTATGCTCAAAAATTGGCTTTTGCGGTAGAATAATTCCAACACAATTTGATAAAGAGCAGTCAATATATGACTGATCCGAATTCAGCTTTTTTTTCTTTCATGGAACTATATTTTAATCATATGGTTTTTTCTTTTCATATATACGAAACTGAAGTTGGGGTGGGATGGGGGATCTCCATCGCCTTTGGGAATATGCAATTGCCTGTTATACATATCATTTACTCGTGGGCTTGTAAGGATCACCGAGACAACAAAGGCCTGGCAATTCTCGTTTTTAGAGAGTGTTCATGTAACAAAACCGGACAAGGGACTCTAACATTCCTCTAGTGGTTTTAACCCTCTAAGGCATCGTGGCCGGGATATTATCGATATCCCATCATCTTGTCTTTTTCTGAGCAGTTTAAACAACGTCTCTCTCTCTCTCTCTCTCTCTCTCTCTCTCTCTCTCTCTCTCTCTCTTTGCAATTAAGGTTTTCATCTGTTGTACCCATATACTTTCCATTGTGTAAAGTGTAGTCGAATATGGTGCAAAAATTGACCTTAATTACCGTTGCATTCTCCATGCGATCAATGTTCGTGAAAGCGATTGCTGTCGTTATTTTTTAATCATATCCAACCTTCAGCGCATCGTTCTCTAAGATTTAATGATGTTTTAAAAGTTGATATCCGTCGAAAACAGGTTTTTCTTTTTAAAACGTCCATGATTTTCTGTTAACCGCGAACTGTCGATTTCCTACTGGGTAGAACAAAAGGTGGTAAATAGATTGTAATGAAGTCAATTATCAGCAATTTGGCGTTATATCCCCCAATTTCGTTCATGGACAGCTGTCGGAAATATCGGGCCCCGCGACAATCAATACAAAGATAAAGGACAGGTATCTTTCTAATGTCGATACAAACGCCGCGGACTGGGGTCTCGGGCCTTTCTTACCTGTTTATTACAGGTTTTCCAGGTGATTCTGCAATAGTTCTAAATCAAAACGTATGACGCAAGACCCTCTACTGACTGAACTGTCAAGTCATTTGGAAGGTCAAGGCCAAATGTTAAGGTCAATGTTTGTTTGTTTTTTTAAATGGTGGCCATGACAGTTATTTACGTAATAACATTAATTTTATTTTAGTCTTTTTTCCAGGAAAATATGCAGATTTCTTGAAAGTTCTAGTACTCGACAAACTCGCAGCCTTGTCCTCCTCCCCCATCCCTATAAACACTTTTGGAGACCTCTTTAAGAAAATAAATATCAAGATTTCATGGAAAGTCTGATAATACATGAATATAAATTAAAACCATGACTAAAACCTCAAACTTTGCCCCCCCCCCCCTTTCTTTGAACCCTCAATTAATTGATGCATCAACCATTACAAAATGTTTGCGCTGTGTGGAACATGTTCCCTGTTATTTGGTTCCGTTGTCTGTACCTATATAGAGCGCTAGGTTTTGTCAGAATGGATTGACGAATGGCGTGCTCGTTTACCGCGGTTTGAAGTTGCTTCCATGTTGATTTAAAAGAGTATGATGTTATATAATCATACTCTCATTACATTAGTATTTTAAACCCCATTTCAGTAATTGCCCGAATCGAATTGCAATAAACGAAAAGTGTTTTTGATTCTGTCTTTTCATGTTCACAATGAGATGACACAATAAAAATATATCGATGATAAAGTTTTGCTTGCGTTTAGGTATGGAGAAACCAGGGTAGGGTAGGGGTAGTATCAAATCATTATTATATTCTTTTTTTTTTTTCAAAACACAAAATTGGTTTTACACCACATGTTTTAAGCGATGGTTTTTACATATAGGAAATTAAATTTATCATAAAGGAGATTAGGACAGGTATATTTAATACTGCTTTGTGGATACTTGATGAAAAAAAATCCAATATCAAAATCAATTACTTTTTCCGATGTTGAAGATTCTTTAAATCTACACAGCATTCTTTTCTAGCCATGCTTGTTCTAGGTTGATCTGCAATGGCTTTTCATTGTTTTAATACTATTCCTTGTTGTTTGCCAGAACAATCTCATTTCTATTGCTCCTTTTGCACATTTCCGCATCTTTCGAACACCCTTCTGACCCACAGGAAGTAAGAGGCATTTTGTCAGGTTGATTTTGAGGAAAGTTTGTTGTCTTTTAAGTGTTTTTCATTGTGTCTGAACGTGTTACATTATCCAGTGAGAATTTAATGTGTCACATAAAGCAGTCCCTATTGAGCGAGTTCCTCTTTACAAGGATCGAACACTATCATACTACAAATACTCTAAACACATTTGATGTTTTGTATTGTGCTAGGGAGTGTTCTGATCATATCGGCCTTTGATTTCCAGTTTGGCACAATCACCGAGTGGCATGAGAAGGCCCAATACAAGCACGCTATCGTCCTCTATCGCCAGTCAACTTGTGAACACAATGCACAAATTACGTAAAGCTGTCCATTTGCAAGTGCCTTGCATTAGACATATTTGGGTGGTAAAATTGTCCCCCGTGTGGGTATTAGTGCAGGAGAAGGGAGACTGACGAGAACACTTAATTTCTCAGACTCGTGTGTGTGAGTGTCGAAAGCAATGCAATGTTAATTAACCGGTACTGGAACAGTCCAGCCGTTAGCATTAATAAGCAGACTTTCCAAAGAGAGTGTTCCTAAATAGAGCTAAATCCTCTGCATTAGAACCAGAGTGTCTAATCCCGGCCATGCCTTACTTAATGGTCTTCCGAGCCTCTCAGATATAGATCGGCCCGAAGGATTTTGGCCCTATTGATTTCATATATACAGTCGTCTTTATTTCTTACAAATGCTAAAGACAACACACACGTGACATACCTAATTTATTGTTGTGAAGTACATCGGTTATGTATTGTGATGACGTCATTCACTTTTTTGTTTTCTTGCAATGGCTACCTGTGAAACACCTGCTATATAACATTAAATGAACCCGATAATAATAATTGATCAATTTTTGGATTGAGACTGCTCATAAGTTACAGCATTAACCTAGCAGTAATTCGTCGACTGCAAGACAAACGGTGTCTTAATGCAACATAGCAAAAATCACGACAGTCATGAAATAACAAGAAAAAACCCCCGACAGTTACATGTATATGTCTTGTGTCAGAATAAATACATAAATGACATGCAGTACTACAGGTATATATCATGTCAGATACAATACGACGTGTATCAGACATATGTATTCAAATGTCAGGAAAAAACCCAGCATGCTATTATATCAGATAAAATTGTCTTTTGTCAGAAGAAATAAAACTTTTAAACTTTAACATTCAAATTTAATGGAAAAAAAAACTGCTAGTGTAGATAAATACAATAGAAACAATAGACATATGTGCAATCTAATGTCAGAAGACGAAATGACAGGCATTGTGAAAGTAAATACGTGAAATACAAAAGTAATATGCCAATTTATTAAGTAATCGTCGAGTTAAAGGAAATAAAAGAAATATGAATGCAAAATTAATCTCATATTGAATACCGGTATATAAGTAATAGTTTGACTGACGCCATATACATGCACAATTCAAAATTATTAAACCTTCGAGTGCGTTTCCATAGTTGTTTAGTGCAAGACTAGCTCATATTTATAAGTTATCGGTAGAACACAAAGTAATATGATACTGCGATTTTAATCCGTTTGGAATAAGATGTGTGATTTTCGAGATATAGAAAAACAATACAGGATATTGACACTAATATTCACTGGGCGAGATAACGTTACACCCACAGAAGCAAATAGGAAGTCCGTAACTTAACATGTAACCCCAACCCCCGCCCTTCAATTTCCTGTCGTGATAGGTTTACTGAAGAAACAAATGTTTTAGAAGTCCATGTTGCCAAGAAAAAAAACCCGTCTTGATATTTTAGCAGTATCATTAGGAAATGAATGAGGAATCATTCCCTGAAGACATTACTAATGTGAATTTATAAGAATATATATATATGAATGTTGACAGATAATCTATTAACACAAAATCCGAAAGTTTACAATTTTTTTTGGTCAATGTGCGACATGCAGTCGATTTCGTGCCTCAACGATGGGCCTATTTTTATTGATAATCTATGTAACACCCATGGCTTTTTTAGGTCACCTGAGTCACTCAGGTGACCTATTGCAATTGGTCTTCGTCCGGCGTCGTGCGGTATGCGTTAACAACTTCTTCTTGAAAACTACAAGGCCAATGGTTACCATTTTTTGTGTGAAGCATCTCTATGGTAAAAGTTCTAAATTATGAAATTTATGGCTCTACCACCCCCGGGGCGCCATAGGCGGGGCCAAATATGCAAAAAAAAAGCCCGATTTTCAAAAATCTTCTTCTCTACTTCCACACATGTGGGGAAAAAACTAAATGAATGGTTATGATGTCCATGAAGCCCTCTACCAAAATTAGGAAATTCATGGTCCCAGGGTCAGAGGTTCAGGCCCTAGGGTGGGGTCAATATGGCCTTAAAGTGAAAATGTATAAAATCTTAGAAAATCTTCTTCTTTACTCCCACACATGTGGGGAAAAAACTAAATGCATGGTTATGATGTCCATGAAGCCCTCTACCAAAATTGTGAAATTCATGGTCCCAGGGTCAGGGGTTCAGGCCCTAGGGTGGAGCCAATATGGCCACATAGTGAAAATGTATTGATTTAATATTTTTTCTGTACTATCACAGTCGTGGGAGATAAAGTAAAAGTCATGCATTGTTATTGTGTTCTTAATGTCCTGATGTTAAATTGTAAAACTCTCTGTCCATGCCATGGGACTAAGTTGAGGCATTTTATCGGAAAGGGGGGGGGGTAAAATATGATTGATTAATAAATTTATTGGACATGTATTTTTACTTAGGGTAATTACTGTTAGTGATCCATAACAATTTTAACTTCATCTTGAAAACAACATGGCAAATTGTCAGTCAGCAATATTGAATTAAATATTTGTTCTATTTTAGGAAATCTACTTTAATATCCTGTTAATACCCCCTCCCCCCACATTTTCATGAATTAATGTTTTTCAAACATCAAATAATAAAAAGTGGGGTAACAGTCGGAGGAGTCTCAGATTAGGGTTTAGACTTCAATATGAAGCTTAAAATGCAAACATGAGACTCTGACATATCAAACTAAGGGATATAGTACTCATGTGACCGCCAAGGCCTGTGGGCCTCTTGTTTAGTTTTTAGTATATTATAACATTTTTCCAAAAATTTTCAAGATAGTGTGTTTTTTTTCATGTTGTTTTTTTATGATCAAAAATTGTTTTTTCGTAAATTTTTTATTTCTTCCACGTGCATGCTAAAACTGTAAAACTTTGTCATTAAACTGTTAAAAAAAAGGTTGATGGTAAATCGATATTCAGAAAATGTTGAGGTAAAGCCATCAACTATCAAATTAAGCAAAGACGTAAAACGGGGCATCAGGGAAGTGATCGTAAAATCCGCCGACATTGTATTACACTCCCAGGTGCTCTCTCTTAATTGTGCCTACCCATTTCCGAATAAGGTTGACATCTTTTTAAAGTTGTGCATGGCTTTTGAAGGGACACTGCACATCCTCAGCGGCGTGAAGATGTGTGAGAACCATGCAGGGTGTTCATAGATTGATTTCTTTGCCACACATTGTCAAATTAAAAAAATGAAAATTCGGGTAAACCTTTTCTGCATATTCAATTATTAATACTAGTCGTTATTCAAGCCCAACAAAGATTCGAAATGCTCGGAAAGTTGCTATTTCTGTTAAGTACGGTATACTGAATACAGTATGTACAAGCCGTTCAGTTTTAAATATCCTTGGCACAAGGAGAGGTTACTTTTGGAGAGTGTTTGATTGAAGTTCGTGTACCACGATCACAAAATACATTTGTCTTATTTTTCCTACTTTTTTGGAGGGTGGTACTTGAATTTATGACTATACGAACAATATTAACACATTTTTTTAAAGATAGAAATCTGCGTTTAAGATGATACCGCGAAATACAGCGAAAATAGCTCCCCGCAGTAAAATTCAGTTATACGGCATTTCAATGTACGTGTATCTCGATGAGGTGGATAATGATAACTAAGCTTCTAACCCTTAAAACTTCACTGCATCATCGAGCGCCCAGAATAAACCTAGGGAATTATTAATCTTTAAAAACGAATCTGTTTTAATTGGATTGAAATTCATGGCGCTTCTTCTTTTTCTTGTTATTGATCATAAAATTTCATTTAATGTCGTGAAATTCGGCAGAGCGAATTATAAAACAATATATTGATATTGTCTATAGCGGATTAACTATAGACGCTCTTTGGAAACAACACATCGGAACTAGCTAGAGAAATATCTAGCAAGGATGCCTTGTTTTATAATATTAAAATCGACTTGTCAGTAAAATCTAATTTACGTCCGCTTTTAATTCTATTGGCTCAAGTTCTCAGAAATTCATCGCTGACTTAGCCATTCTAGTAAGCAGATTTAGCAGAGATATTTGTAGGTTATAACACGCCAGGTGTAGGGGCTACATGTCAAAGGTCGCACGTGCGACAGAGAAAAAACACGTGAAGTATACGGCTACAGTGAATATTGCCAACAGTAACTCTACTCGCCTAAAGTCGCACAGTCGCACCCCATCAGCTTATTTCCATGGAAATAGATTTAAAGTGTTACAATCTGAATATCCAAATCGATGAACTGACTTATGTTGGTGCAAACACAACATGAAATCTGATAGCGATTTAATCCGATGGTGGCTACTCGTGCAGAGTAACAAACAAGTTTTTAGTATAAAAAGGGTGGGGCTCTTTGTGTTTATTTCACCATTTAGTCTTAATGATATTGCGGCAGATGAGAATTTAAACGACGATCAATAAAGGCACTTTAAGTTGCGACCTTTTTATACCGAAATATGCTTCCCCGTGTCTGATGCTTTGCGTGTTCATAATTAGTCTCAATTAGACAAAAACTATCATCAGTAAGAACATTTTTTTTCCTTCCTTTTCAGAACGACTCTTTCTCGTGGTGGCAAGGAGTAAACCCAACTGTCCGAATAATGTGAACTGAACAATGGTGGACGCAGAACATCGTAATAGGATAGTATTCCTGGGAGCCGGAGGGGTTGGCAAGACCTCCATCTTGAAAAGGTTCCTCAATGGGGAATACTCCGACGCCTACGAAGAAACGGTGGAGGACCTTTATCCAGCAGAATATGACGTCAGAGACACCCATCTATTGGTGGATTTTCTGGATACGGCGGGAAACATCGCGTTCCCCGCAATGCGCAGACTCTCCATAGCCAACGCTCAGGCCTTCGTTCTTGTCTTCTCCATTACGGACATTTCAACGTTCGACGAAGTGAAACAACTGTGGGAGCAAATCAAAGAAGTGAGGACCACCTATGAGACCATTCCTTGTGTGATTGTCGGCAACAAGTTGGACCTAGAGAACAACCGGCAGGTGGAGAAGTTCGACGCCTTAAACTGGGCGTACAGTGACAACCTCGGCAGTGCTTTTGTGGAGGTGTCCGCCAAAGATGACGACTCTATTAAGGATATTTTCAAAATGCTTTTGGATCAGCTAAAGACTCCACGCTCGAAACATCCGAACAAGTTCATGATCCGGCGATCCAGTACAAATTCTATCGAGCCTGGGGTTCATGAGGAAACGGAGACCGATGATCTCAAGATGCAACGAAGTCGTAGCCTTATTCGACGGGGAAGCAAGCCAAAAATGAAGCGGTCCTCCCGTGGAAACAAAAATGATTGTTCTGCATCTTAGTGTCTGCAGCAATGCACCATTCACTACCTTTATGGATGCAGTAGATGGGAAATGGTTATACCCCCATAATCAGCGGCGAAACATTCCATTCTTTGTCCGAGCTCTGAGTTAACTGTATATATAGAACTGTGTTCGTATGGATAATTTTCTCGTTTTAAAATGTGCTGGTGTTATTTTTGTTATTTTCACTGTGCAAGGACAATGAACGCTGCGTTCATTTTTTAAGTGTATTTTGTATAATCGATGTGATTTTATGTATTTCAGAAGGTTAATTACACAATTTACTTCTTTATACGGTTTTGTAACGATTTTAAACTTGCCAAATTAAATTATTGGTTCATCTGGGAATTGTTGTATGGTTTCAGCAAAGACATGTACCAACACTATCACATGACATGTATTAATACGGGCACACTCAACAAATATTGCATGTACGTACCCTATATCGAATTATTTTGGCGTCGGGGTATTTTGGTAAATACCTTTCAAAATTTATCCAGTTTACATTATTAATATTGGCGTTTTATATTTTGGCAGTTAATCTTATCAGTTCAACCTAGACCAAGCTGACTTTGTGAAATGTTGGCGTAAAAATTTGGCCTTTTATTATCAACCGGAAGTAAAGATTTTACTGTGCGCCAGAACCCCATATATCTACTATATTCAACAGAAACTACTTTTCAAACGAAAAGACACAAACTTTGCTGTATTCATATGTATGTTTATGCAAGACATTTCGCAATGCATTTGTTTTAGCGGAAACTGTTTTCCGCAACAACAAAAAACCACGCTGAATTGAATATGCAATAGTTTACAGAGGCCAGAGAAAGCACATGCGGTGTTGGACAGTTGAAGTGGGATGCAAACAATGATCTGGGTCGACCTTTAAGATAACCTTCCCACCAACGCTTCAAATTCTGTCATTTTTCTTGAAACTACGAGTAAATCTTATTTTAGTTTCACCAAAGCAAGAGGACTCAGTATGTAATCGCAATTTTGTCCCTGTTTCTGAAGCTAAACATTTGGTTTTGCTTTAGTAGAATTTGCATCTTGCCATCTTAATTGTTAAACCTTACTATATCCAAGAGTCTTTGAACAGAAGTAACAAAATATCTTGGATTCAAAACTAACACATTTAGCTTTAATAATGAAATGGAAAATGTTTTTTAATTAATCCTCAATCTTATGCCTAAGGTTAAAAAAAAAAACAACTAAACTTTTAATAGGTATTCTTTAATAGGTTTAAAATATTACATACACAGTCTGGTGTTTAACTATTGTCTGCCCTTAAGTATTAATTTTCCTCACATTTTTCGATAAGAAGGGTTCAACCCAATGTTTCCCTCTACATGTATAAATGCATGTGCACGTTTGCACAGTGACACAATATAAAAATATCAATTTCGCCACATAAAAATCTTTTGTCATCAAAATTTTGTAGAAATTGAGTATATGTATATATATAAACACATCTAATGATTTATATACTTGTTTGTTCACCAATAAAGTTATCCTGGTATTGCTCAATGTGCTCCACATCTCAAACAGAATCTTTTTTTATAATGGACTTTTAGGCCTTTGCAGTCCAACATTGATTTTGGTGAAGTATAATAAAATAATTCAATATTTATATCAGACACTGTATAATAGTTAAATGAATAGAAAATGATATCTAAAATAAATAAAATAGCAATGAGGATGAATAATAAATGAAATTCAATACTAGGTTCTGGGTCCCTAGTATGATACAACTGGTTGTGAAACTTACATAAGATCAATAGAGACGAAATCAACAAGTCAGCTGATGATGAGAGGGACTGGGTTTTTTTTTTTAAAACACAGATTTTGTTGTCAATAGAAAATAAATCACATGGTGTGACAGGTGGAGCAGGCAAACAAAACAGATTCAGTGAACATCAAAGGGACAATTCAAGCTCAAGGAAACATGTACACCAAAATAGAGTCACACTGTGAAACAAATCTAATCTTAGATGAGTTCTGCAACATCTGCTCCTCAATTTATTAGGTAATCTTTAAAAAAGGAAAAAAATGAATCTGCATAGCAGAATTGATGAGATAAATAAGGAAAACTAGATCACAGATGAGTACCAAACATACTTTATGTTCTGGTATATATATTAAAAAAGGAATTCGATTTAAAACTATCTACGGAGTTAACAAACTGGCAGCTGGCAAATGTCCCTGTAGCGACAACACACACACACAGATTGGAGATGGATGGATAAAGGTATCACAGTATACGACTTGTTGACACAGCCTGTACAAGCACTCTCAAGTGGTATCATCCAAGTTCTGGGATGCAAATTGGAGAGCATCTCGTATCTTGGAGCGGCTGAAATCATACAACGAGATAAAAATTCTTAATTATCTTCCATAATGATATTTAATAAGTAAATACAATATTCGTTTATTTTGAACTTGCACAGTAGACTGTAATTGTTTAAAAGGTTATTGGATTTTTCAGAATTTTTGCAGATGGCACTTAATTTGAATACATGTATAATGAAACAAATTCGACAGAAAACTTGTCAGAAATATATGCATGTAAGCATTCATATATTTAAGAATCCCAGTTTTATCAATGAATGTCAGTGGCTATCTGTCATCATCAAAATTTCAAAGTACTCATTCGTGGCACATTCAATCAATTTATTTTAGTGTGACATGGTATGTAAAGCAATGTAAATCATGTACCATATGTTACATCTGTATCATGTATGTTACATGTATCTTAAAGACATGTTGGTGTAAATTTTGACAAATAAGGCAGTTATTCAAATACTGTGGTTTTATCAATATTTGGTTGAATTCTAATTTTTGTGGATTTCATTGTTGAGTTGATCCTCAAAATTAAATGTTCATCAAATTGTGATTTCTAATAGCACATTGTATTGTTAGGATCATTCCAGGAATTTATGTATCCTTGAAACTGTGATTGTGAAATTGTGAAATCCACTAAAATTGATGCCCACGAATATTGATGAAACCGCAGCAGACATTTTGAAACATTGAATACTTAGTACAAGTATTCATACGACAACATTTTTTTCAGTATATGTAAATAGATGTAAGTCATGCAAACAGTTAAGAGACTTGACCACTATCTCAAATAATGATGTCATGAACAGAAATTAAAAGCAACCATCTAATCCTACAGGAAGTCATACATGATCTGTACATGGAGGCTGAAGTTTAATAACATTATCATGAAATGGCATTAAACTGCAACTGTATATGGAAACATGATGTTTTTCAGGGACCTCGACCTACTTTACTAAGTCAGGGACATCATTTATTTAGATATTTTATGATTACCCTGACAATTGGTTTGAACAGATGATTTCTCGTATATAATAAAGCCATTTTTTTTGGTAATTTGATAATGGTATAAGTACAACATGCTCTTTCCTTTTATGCATGTAATTGGTTATATATAGTCAAACTCGATCGTTATCTCGAACAAGATGGGACTGTTTTAAAACTTCGGGATATCCGAGTATTCGAGATATCTAGGGTAAAATACTTAAAAATAAGTGCTTGGGACTTACAAATCACTTCGACATATCCACTGTATTCGAGATATCAGTGTTCGAGATATTATAATAAATGAAGTTCAACTGTATGTCTATTTATGTGTAGAAAAAATTAGAAAATTTAAATGCCAACAACACTGTGTATACGAATAATAAAACTATTTATGGCAATTAATTGGGAATATGGGCTATATTTATCAATAAATTCTAAAACAAAACATGGCAGAACTCATTACTTGCTACAGTTTGACAGTTTGCATTTTAAAGTTGTCCATCATGATTAATTAATGACTGTTGCAAATACAGATGGCATTGTACTATAAATCAAATGACAGATGCTGTGTTTTTATACCAATGTCAATATCAGTGTTGTGCTATTCTTTGCTATATAAAATAGCTATATAAACATTAAGTACCTTAAAGAACCATACTGTTGGTTAGTTTGTGTTCACTCACCTACTACTTTTACTTGAAGGTCGTTTTGAGGTTAAGGACAGTGCTGGTACAGGATTTCTAGTTGATAAAGGTGAATCATTGACATCAATGCCACATGATGACCTCAGGGACTCAAATCTAAAACAAGATGTGTAAACTATGTAGTAGTTATACTGTAAATACACTGTAATATTAAAACTACTCCTCATCACACATGAGAGACATGTACATACAATACATAACCAAAGTAACAAAAAGAGATGCTCCAGAAAAGCCAAATTAATACCATTTACATGTAGGCTTGACCAATATATTTGTTCTTCATTTGTACCCGTAATTAATTAATTGCAATAAAATCTATTGTTCCTGTTCCAATAATATTTAGCTTCAGTTGGCAGTTTGTGCCACTGTGGCATGTACGTGTCGTGTGTGTCGTAGAAACACTGGCATTGAATTGTGCCCAATGACAAGTCTGTGGCCCTTTGGATCTAAAGCAGTTTCACTGCTGACAGGAAGATAATGGATGATAAGTGAATACAAAGTACTGTAAACAGATCAAATGACAATAGCCCTAGTGTTTGAATTTATTTAATTTCCTTTAAATGATGAAATAATTGATCTCCGTCCTGCCTTTGATTGGTACGTTTAGCTGTCCAGATGTTGTGATATTGATTTCACATTATACCATGATGAGCCCCGGCCTTTTTTTCTTGTTATTAAGTGGGCAGGTATTAGAGAACCTCCCATGTATCAGATGGTGACGGAAAGTCACTTCCTAACAGTAAACATGTCATTTAAAGGAGAGAAAGAGAGAGGGGAGAGAGAGAGAGAGAGAAAATGGTTTCATGTACAAATATCCATGCAATTGGGGAATTCAAGAACCCCTATTGTTGCAGAATCCAATTTCTAGCTAAATGTACACTATCTGCACTTGAGGTAAACCATGGGATATCTGGTGATGCCAGGCAACACAAGTATGAGCCACTAGAGACGGTAACCAACTTGATCATGATGAGAGTGGTTCTAACACAACCACTCGTTTCAGCATTTGAACAAACCATGGCAACTTGACTAGCAGATGTTGCAGGATAGATCCTTCTCATTAAAACAATCAAAACACAGGATATTTTATGACTATCAATAAAATTTAACTGGATACAAAAACCTCTAACATTAATAAACTGATTGGACATTTCTAAGCCAACAACTGATATCTGTTACCATATTTACTCTAATCATTGCCCTAACCACTTCAATCATTCTGTGTATTGTAAGAGGAAATTGTAAAAAAAGAAAAATTCCTCAAGCTATTTAGGGAATAAGGAGCTGCCAAAAAAGGGATTCATGATATGCAAATGTAGATTATTAACCAAGAGATATAAAATACAAGCTTTATAATTGAATTTATTGACTAAACTTTTGAGGAAAAATCTATTCAACAGAAAGCCTTTAGATGATCCAGCCCTGACACCCTCCCCTCTACTGGAAAAGTTTATTCTTGTTATAAAAATAACACCAAATAACCCCTCTTTTGTACAACATTTATCGATGGAAAATACTTCAGTTTTTTCCAGACTGTCGGAATAAAAAGAAGAAAAGCCTTATGCATGCGGCACACTGATTACAGAGTTCCTTCAGGGAAAGACTGAGAGTGATCAACTGAGCATATGATTTCCTTCACTCTAACCAATACTTTCTTCCTGGAATGATTAAATTACATGGACCAGCAAATAATACAAAAGAGTTTCCAAAGATGTATATGCGGCCAACCTCTTAAATGTGCCCATGTTCAGACATTTCCTCTGGTAAAATGTACTTAATGACAATAGATCATGTCACACTCACTGATACAATAAGTACATTGGGTCTGGGTCTCTCTTTCCTCTCTCTCTTAATTTCCTTATAATCTGGCTAAGATGTTGGGTGCTGACACCATTAACCTGTATGAATTGATTACTTAAATCTGTTCATCTACACAGAAAACCATAAGTGAATCAAGCAAGAAAATCTCATCCTCTACCAGCACTTGACAAGCAAATTCACTCAGTGATTCATACTCCAATCGTTCATCGATGCTTTTATTCCAATGTGCTTATATTCAAGTGAACATGACTCTCTTTTTGCATAGAATAGTCTGTACTTTTTACAACAGGAAATTGAGACAAAGTTGGCTTATAGCTATTAAGTTTATTTTTATTCTTTAAACAATATTTTTAATGTCAAAGCATGACGTATGTATCCGCTGCGAGCATCTATCACCTTTTTTGGTTGAGCTGCAGCTAAACCTTACACCGATATCTTTGATTCACAATTTAGTCTGCCATCTTGACAGAAATTTCTTTTAAAAATCAATTATGTGCTTTTGATAACAGGATAGTCAAACCTGTTGAGAATTCTTGTTTTAAAATTCAGTCAATGAAATGCAAATGCTTGAAATAAGAAATAAAATCCTGACGCAATCTCCTAAATAATGGCAGCTCAGCGCCCGAAATTGGTCATTTTTTTCCGTCAGTATTTCCCGAAAAGAACAAAGTACCATACATAAATTCATGCAAATTATTCCACTGGGTAATTTGAAATCAGACAATGTTTGAGCCCTTTATAATGAAACACTAGCTGCATCATACTAAATGGAAAAAAATACATCGAAATGACTGCACAGGGCAAAGAGACTACTGTCAATAGTGGAATAGACCGTATTAATCATAATAAGCGTTAAAAGGGCAATCATGGTATTTGTTGTCTATTGAACTGTGTATAAAACCAAATAAATGTACAGTTTTTCTCACTGATATTCTAGATACATAGAGTTTTATTGAGACTTGATAAAGGGAAAAAGTGCTTAAAATCAGTCATACAGATCTCAATGCGTGGATGTACAGAAGTTTAAATATCTTATAACATCACTTTATTATTCTGTGTTTTTGCTTCACTCATACCTTGTAGCACTAAGTTCACAACTTTATCTTCACTTTTTAATGACTTAGACCTAAGTACATGATGCTCGCTTGAAATCAATATCCAGTTTATCAATCAAAATCTGATGGGATATATGTCTATTGATCCTAATTATATCCCATTATTCAATTTGCATTTAGAAGCTGTAGATTTCTTTAATGTACAAGCAGCAAAATTCAGACATATTGAATCTATCTTCAAAGGCAATCTAGCCTAAACACATAAAATAAAACCCGGGGCTATTAAATGCAGTGCATGGAAGCTGCATGATATATTTTGTTCTTCAATGACTTGTAAAACTACAACACAAATCGAACTCCTCTTAATCTGTTAATGTGTGATTTAAAAAAAAAAAAATGAACATCAAAGCATATTATCACTGAGTCATAGGACTCCCCTACCTTTTGATCCAAAGCTTGACAATAAAATATGTTGTCCTAAAAGCAGATTACTAAACGTGAGATGCAGGTGATAAAAAGATGCCCCGAGTAAATCACTTCCAATTTGACCTTTGACCTCTATAAATGACCTTTACCTTTACCTGATCTCAAACTTACATATCACTTTGATTCGCTTCATGTAAACTTTGATATGTAATTAATGGGTGTGTCTGTCATCTGCACATTTTTATTCCTATTACTACTATTATTGTAATAATTCATTATAAAGTCGATGTTTAATTATGGTGTCATCTGATGTCTGCTGATGTGCATTTCATAAACACCAACAGATCACCTGGCTTGCCTAATGATAGATTAAGGTTACTCAAAATCAACAATTGGAGCTATTTTAAAATATGGGATAAGCTGTCCAGTGGAAAAAGTGCTCCATCAGATAACTTGCATAACAGAATGATTGTTTATGTATGGTGTGAATTAAGAATTCGAGATTATTGTATGTGTTAATAACATTTGAGACCCTAAACCTTCTTTGAAATCAGTGGGTTATTGAAGGTCTCTGTATTTGATACACCACAATTTTTCCCTTATCATTTATATAGAAAAATGTCCAAGGCTGCTGACTTACTTCGAGAAACACTTGGTTTTTGAGAAATTAGTTTTTGTGTTAGCCATGTTTTACTCTATATCCATTCAGTAGACTCTTGATAATCTAAACACCTTTGTACCAAACCAAATTATCTTAAATAATAATGAAGTGCTTCTCAATAAATGAATAACTAACTCCATCCTTTTTTTCAATTAATTTTAGAAATCACACTGCACTAGAATTTGTCAGGAAGATTTTTTAAAAAGGCTACAGTAATAAATTACTGCCATCCCACTGTATTGACAAGTTACCACAAACCAATTCATTTCAATATTTTATTTTAAATTACCAAAACGTTTTAACATCACTGTCCCATATGGCCTGCATGCCAGTCACTCAATGACAACTACTATCCCTTGGGAAACATTTTTTGTGCAATAACAAACATCTACTAAAAATGATTTAACTCATATTCAGTGTTTGAGAAAAGTTGTCAATTATAGTTTAACAATAACAACTTCTCAGAACTCAGTGACAACTACGTCAATACATAGTCAGATTGTTAGTACCGGTACATGTATTTTGTAATGTGCGTGGCAATTTGAAAATGTTTACTACCTGGACTGTCAAGATTTTCAATTTTACTGTTCCTAGCCGATTTGACTGGCCTCAGACCTCTGACCTGTATGTGGGTTTTGGTAAACCCAGGCCATACCTAAGGCCTGAAGTTTTAGTGACGGTATCTGGCCATATCATTTGGCAATTTTTCTATATCAGATGAATTAATTCATGCTTTACAAAGTTCTTGTCTTGCACCCTCTGTCCATTTAATTCATGTACAACTTAATAAGCTAAAATAGCTAGGGAAAGCATAACCAGTAACAGTCTATGAAATACCTGTCAAGGATATTCTTCTCAAAAGACGCCATCTCGTTGTCCATGGCCTTCATCTGGGTTTCAACTTGTCTGACACTGATAACTGTTAACATAAAAAAAAATTAAAAATAGGATTGGATATACATCAAATACATGTACATTTCTGTTTGAAATACCATCAGGTATAGTTTGAGATTCGCAAAAGTCGAAAAATTCTCATATTTCTTCGAATACTTAAAGCATTGTTGTGGCATCATTCCTTTGTTCTGGTAGCCTGGAAAATAACCCCTCAGTCTGATATTACTGAGTATAGGATCAGTCTTATATTACACTTAATATCAGATTATTGCATGTATGGTTTGGATTTTTCAAAGTAGATTCAATTTTCTATATGGCAGATTATAGGTTCCAAAGATGGCTTTTGTATCAAATTATTGTTTCAAAATAAATTAGCAACAAAAATTCTGCATTTCCTCTAGTATGAATCTGTGAATTTCCTTCTGGTGCAATAGAAGTGTCATTATCCTATAGAAATGAGTTATGATTGATTTTTTTTTCTTGGCCAAGTGTGACAATATTCATTTTTGTAATTTATTGTCTTAAAATTTCTTGAAGCCCCAGGGATTGCAGCAGGTTTCCTTTTTATTGCTTTGAAATGGGGCAAAAATATAATATCCATTTTACAATTATATTTTTGATTGATAACACTCGATATTCATTTTTTATTACAGCGGAAACAATTTTTGATATAGACGAGGACATTGCCTGATTTGTATGTCGATTAAAGGAACAAAGAAATCAGCAGCCATCATTAATTATATATACTGGTAAATTACAAGGAAATAATAAGTGACAAAACTTTATGGTTTCTTATACATTGTAAAGCCATTGAAGATTTTACAACCAAAGTTTTTCACCAGAGGACTATATATAACATCTGAATTCATTGGTTTTAAAAGATATGCATTGGATTTTGCACAAATTTTACTTTTTACAGCATCTATATATAATCTGTGCAAAATGAGATCTGATTAAATACTTGATGCATGTAACTTCAAGTACAGTCAAGCTAACTGTTCTGAATTTGGAAGACCCATACTACAATTAAAATTGACAATACAATTGTTCAGCTAGTCATTAAAAAGGGAAATCAATGAATGCTGTAATTGTATCTTTAATAAATTTAAAGAAATGTTGGCTGTACAGACATCTGAAGATAAACTATGACTTTGTTTAATTCATCATTTAATATTGACGCACGATAAATTTTGAAATCAGAAATTCATTTAAAAATAGATATCTTTTCAAATACTGCTGTATAGACTAAGATTTATGAATAATATTGCACAATTTTAAGAATTCATTTTTCAACATACAAGGACAATTCCTCAAATTTGTGAGTGATGTCCTGGCCATATAAATTGTATAGAACATTGAAGTGACGCACAAGAATTGCTAATCTCATGCTTCTCTTATGCTTGACTCAGTAATCCATAAAAAGAAATCGTCTCCATGGTTGCCATAAAATGATGGCATGTTATGCCGTAGAATATGGAAATTCTAATTATTTGCAGCACTGGTATCTTCTAAATCCATTCTTAAGAATTTTTTTTTTCACTTTCAATACACACTTTATATGGACCACTATGTGACTAGATTGCAATTGAAATCCCATCATTCGAAACTACTGTAGATTCCATATTTTACGCAAGTTCAAAATTCTATGATTCTAATGTTATGTGTCAAATTGTGAGAGTATAAAATCGTGAGAACTGAACTTTTGTTCTAAAATAATAAAGTTCACAATTTTCAAAATAATAGTAAGATTTTAAAATCTGCCAGGGGTCCTTCTCAAATTTATGCAGATAATAATTCCTTGCGTTTTTAACTAGGAATCGATCTACCATACAGCATCAGGGGAGTAAAACTTACTGGTGGAGGCAGACATGGGTCTCATCAGTGGAGCCCTGCGCTGGGTGTGTCTCTTTATGTGGGCCTACAAAGTAAAACAGCAAAATAAGAGCTCAAAGAGGATGCATTTCTCAGCTGTCTGGCCACCAAGATTCGAATCAATTCATATGTATATATATACATAGAGTGGCCTTCTCATGCATTCATGTTATTTTCTCTGTCCACCCTAGGGCAATTTCTTGTCACTGATTGGAAATTTTCAATCTGATAACTAATTTGCACATGCATGAAATGAGGGGTCGAATTACCAGAGTTAAAATGATCTTTTCTGACGGTTTGATTCGATCAGGGATCATACATGTATACCATTACCCCGTCTACAGTCCATCATGTGTTTCTCACATGTGATCTTAAAATTTTCAATGCTGTCTACCAACAAGATTTATAACTATAGGTTTATGTTTTAGAGCTGTCTCCATGCAAATATATATAAATGTATCAATTTAGTTATCATAATTTATGGGTCAATTTTAATTTTCATTATCTCCTGTGTTTTTAAATAAATGTATATTACAATAACAAAACTTTGAAATATTCAACACTTGTTTTTGCACATTCTATCCCATATCTGAACATATATAATTACAAGCAAGTTTCAATTACCATATGCCTATTTATGAGATTTTGCTTAGATTTGATGTTCAAGTTTGTCTATATATGATTTAAAATTATATCATAACATATAATTTAAGATTAATTCAAAACCTATTTTGATAAATAGGAGGAATAAAATAAATACTCGTATATCAAAATCAGAATGTTTTACAGGGTTAAACGGAATGTGTGGTGTTTTGGTATGTATAAAACGGTAATAGACTTTGCCAATTTATCGCTTAAGTAATGATTAAGTCCATGGTTGTACAATTTGTGACATAGACACCTGATTATGACAGGAACCTTAATCAAACAAGAGGCCCATGGGCCACATCGCTCACCTGAGGAACAATAGGTATGATAAAATCAGCTTAATGGAGTCATAGTACAATTGAAGGTTTCTTCCGCGTCATGTTTTTTCCGCGAATCAGAACCTAGAACGGTATATAAAATTTACGCGAATCAAATTTTCACTATTTCAAAGTTCATGATTGTTTAAACCTGTGAAGTAAGAGGGAAAAAATTATCTAAATTGTCATTCTTAATAATGAAAAATTCGGACAATAAAACCATTTACACGATTTTCTTATTGTGAAATAATTACCGATAATTATTTTCAAAGACGCAAACAGTCATAGATCAAAAGATCATGTACCGTTATATATACCAGTAGCTCAGGTATAATTAGACATCGGTTTACACAAGGAAAGTGACCCTTTGCGTTAGCTTGTCAATGGATTACTAAAAAAACAACGAGGCTTACATACTTGTTATCTGGCGCTTGTCCTCCGATCCCGCAATATCTACCTCTAACTAACAGTTCACCATACTGTAACTTACCTGTTTACTTTGTAAGGAAAGAGAAAACACTTTTACAAGAACAAACTTTGTATCAAATTTACGCCGATTTATTTTCCGTGATTCGGAAATCGTCGCGAACAAAGCGGAAATTGGATACACGCGGATAAAACCTGATATACGGTATCTGCACAATGTAGTATAATTAATACATGTAGATCCTGTATAAATAAAAATCCATTTTTCCCCCTGGATATTCTTATGTTTATTATCATTAGTCCCTTTTCTAACAGGATGATTTTATACTCATATCACATGTTGAGCATTGCGGTTCTCAAAAAGATCCTAAACAATCGTTTATATATGGGATATAAACCTTCATCAAACTCTGAACCCCTTGTGAGGCCCAAGAATCGTCCAGGGGCCAAAGTCTAAACAATTGTAAAGAATCAGCAATATGTAAAAATGATTACATATAAGTAAAAATATATATTATAATATTTCAGCTTTTGTGAATATATAAAATGTTTTCCTTTGTAAAATTGGATCCCCAATATGGCCCCACCCTACTCCTCAAGATTTTGATTTGAACACATTTGAATCTACATTATCTGAGGTTGCTTTCACTAAAGTTACAGCTTTTCTAAGCAAATGGTTTTTTAGAAAAA
>WFKH01005346.1:33376-50360 GCA_016163765.1 Magallana hongkongensis
CTTTGAATCCCCTTTGCCTAAGGATGCTTTGTGCCAAATTTGGTTGAAATTGGCCCAGTGGTTCTGGAGAAGATATTAAAAATGTGAAAAGTTTACAGACAGACGGACAGACAGACGACAGACAAAATGTGATCAGAATAGCTCACTTGAGCTTTCAGCTCAGGTGAGCTAAAAATTGATTGATCATTCAATCAATCAAAAGATCAATCAATCTTGTTAATTTTTTTTAACACAGAGAGCTCTGTGAAATAACATAGATACATTGTATATCTGAAGAGGGAGAGAGAAACTTTGCACATTGATGGGGAGTTTGTGATTTCAATTAAGTAAGGATTGAAACATGTAATGTCCTGAGTTGTCATCAGTTTCTGTCTTGTGCTTGAACCCATATTTTCACAGATACTGTCAAAATATTTTCAGAAAATATGGTGATTGTATTATTAATATGATGTACAACCTAGCCTGAATGTGAGTTATTACAACTTGACGTTAAATTTGATTAAAAAACATCTAAGAGAAAAATAAACAAGGGATCGACAAAATAAAAATTGTAGTTTTCCTTTTGATTCTGTGCATTCGTTATGATTGCTCATCGTCAACATATTAATAAAAAAACAATAGTAAAATAAATCTATCCCCACTAAGATGAATACTTTCTAATGTATTTCTGTAACTAATGCTCCATAAAATCGGATAAAAAGATCTCTCTTCATTGCACCAAAACGAGAAAAAAATATCAAACGCCAATAAATGTATCTAACATTATCGTGCCATCTTTAACAAATCTAAAGGTTTTAAAATAGTATCAAAAGCTAATCAATGATTTAATGAGATAACGAGCACTGATCAATCACCTATGGAGAGCTGATGCAGTGTTTAAATGATGGTAATCACAAATGGAGATAGCCCTATGATTGATTTCTACCCAGACTATTTGCAGACAGTTGACTTTCTAATGCATATTACCAATCTGAAATTGATTCAGTTGTCTCATCCTTTTAGCAATTAGGTTTTTTTTTCTCTGCTGATAAAACTCTAAGTGCTGTAGTTATAAGGGAATTGCATGAAAATAGCGTTTTGATATATTTAGCATTCAGAGAGCCAAAATTGTTTTATTTTTTTTCCAAATAAAGATAAGGAGAAAAGAATGTGAAACAATAAAGAACATTATCTTTAGATTATAGACTTGTACATAAAATGCAAAGCAGTAAAGGAATCAAACAGATCACATTATATCGTAACAGTTGCATTGGTTGCATCAAATATGAAACAAAGGGAATGTGTTATATGTTCACACACGATACATGGGGACCTAATGCATTATTTAAAAAAATATACAGGATCTCCCATGATATGAAATAGTAACATCAGTTGTGTTTCCTCTTTCAAGCTGTGTTGACACTGTACTGTGCATTCACTGTTTTGCACATTCATAACTTGATCACCACATCATGGGAGATTCTTGTTACAATATGTTTTAGACTACGATATGATTTATATGATTTATATGTGATTGTAAAAAATGTGAAAATTTTTGTTCATTGGCTTTGAAATCCACAACACTGATGTTATTTCTTCAGCACTGTTGATGAAACACTTTAAAAACATTGCTAAAACTACATGTGTGTATTAAAATTTCCCGCATTGATTGTTGTTTTTTGCAGTATCATCCGTTGTCAAGTAATATGACCTGTTGCTATGTAATATCACTCTGGAGTGAGTGGTTTTGTCATTAAGAGGGATTCTCAACCAGTCAGATTCAGTTAGTTTTTATGAAAAATATGATAAATGATATTACTGTAATAATTTTTAATGTATAACTGTGAAACACCACAGGGCATAATAGGTCATGACCCCTTGGTATTTGATATACGTGTTCCTGTATTGGTTGGTTCACGTGCATGATACACTAGCTGATGGACTGAATGGGTCACACACAAGATATCGTATTTACAATCATATGTGAATACTTTGCTATAAGGATTAAACAGTCTGTGAGACAAAGAAATCATTGTCCTCATAATTTGGTATCTGCCAAACCCAATCTAATATTAAGATAATGATGCTTCATTTACAACAGGAGAAAATAGACTACCGGGCATATCAGGAGTCTTTGAATGAGAATAGAGACCTGACTATTAATGGAAATAAAATGCTGACGGTTCTTTGAACTATCCTTGATCTGTATACCCAGTAGTATATCCACTGATTAACCATTGTCATCTTGCCATCGAAAAAAAAATATTTAAATTAAATAATATTAATCAAATTAAAAAAAAATATTTTAATAAACCTACACAATACATATTCTGGAGATTTTGTTCAGCAATCATTTCCCCAAAAATTTGTGTGAATAAATTTGTGTGCTATTTTCTCTAAAAAAAAAAATAATTCAATTGCTTTTCATAATGTCCTATCTTAGTATCCCTTTGCCTTTTTTACCAAAAATAAATTGGAGAAATAAAAACTATGAAGCCATGAATTTTAATCTTTTATATATACATGTAATGGTGGTTTTGAATTTTTAATTATTCTTCAATGAAGCTGACTTATCCTTTAGGATATCTAAGTGCATTCACCTACATGTACTACTGTGTTGTCAATAAATAGTTTTATCACACGTACTGTTTAATCCTCATGACCTTGATCATTGTGACGGTATTTATCACAAGTACCTTTATGTACTTAGACAAGGGATATTAGTGTTAATGTATTCTCCAAAAGACCCACAACTTTTCATTTCGAACACAAAGAAATGATTTGCTACATATTATATTATTAATATTATTAATAAGGTTCTTTGATCCTCAAGCCCACTAATTTCAATGTATTGTAATCATCCTGGTATGTTGTCTGTTCTTCAAACATTAGAAATAAATTGCAATGAAAAAAAATCTTGCTATGGTATCCACATGTTTAGCAAATTGATAATATTTGTCCAGCTGATTTGTAATGCATGGATTTATTGAAATACAAGAAAAGTGGACTTTGTGTAGAACATTTGAACAGCACTTCATAGGTCAAACCCAAATTCATTTGACATAATTATTAATCTCCATGGTAACACTAAGAAAAATACATTGATATTCAGATAAAAATGTTTAAGAAATAAAAACATTAAAAGATTCCCACAGGTTTATCTACATAAATCTATGATATGAACAAATAAAACCCAGATATCTTAGAGTTATTGAACTTTTATAAGGATCAGAGTATCAGACAATGTAAATGTGAACTTAGGTTTGTCAGATTACTTTTTAATTTGAAAATAATCTTGAACACCAAATGTACTTTGACCCCTATGGTTTGACAATACTTGACTGACCCCGTCCAAAATCTCCAGCTGAGGAATGACGGCCTGGACCTCGCCCATGTAGTGGGAGTGCTCCGCCCCCGGGGCACAGAAAGGGTTCTCATACAGGAACAGCTCTGCAATGTCCTCACACCTCTCTAGGACACACTACAACAATACCAGTATATTACTATGTTTGTTTTCCAATTGCACTCATACTCAATATTCTGTTCAACCACGAGCTGCGTTCACTATAACTCCATAAACCCAATATCAAAACCTCCTCTTGATCTATATACCATGAAAATACTTTATAAATACAATGGCTCTAATAATTAATCTAAACATCAAGTTAGTATACGTAATACTTGTTCAATAGATTTGACACAGAATATAGAATGTGCTGGAAAATCAAAATGTAGTTCACTGTAGCCAAAAATTCCATACATCTTTGTTTGATAATGTTGAAGTTTACTGAATGGACATTTAGAGATTTTGTTTTAATGAATCTAACAACCCTACTTACCACTTCATCCAGGGCTTTTATGTTGTTACAGCTGATGTTGAAGATCTCAAGTCGGGGGAAGAAGTCGGGGATGAAGGAAAGATCAGAAATTCTGTTTCCTGAGGCATACAACTCTTGTAGACTTCTACAATAGGAAGATAGAGAGTGTGTTAAATGGCCATGACAAGTGATCAGGAAGTTAACACACAATTAGATTATAAAATAGGAACAAAATCTTCACATGCGACAGTGACAATGGTGTGGAGTAGTCAATAGTGTCAATCTTTGATGTTTACAGAAAGGATTGTAAAACATCACACAATTTGGTGACTCATCCGGGGAAAATCTGGAGGAGCAACTTACTTTGACTTCCCTAGAGGTTTCAGGCTAGCTATCTGATTGGATGAAATGTTCAAGGTCTGAAATAAAATCAAAATGGATTGACAGATTGTCTTTTGAAATGAATATACATGAAATTAACTGCAATTTCTGGTGTTTCTGTAGAGTTGACAAAGGGAGCAAACTCCCACACTGACCTGGAGGTTGGGAAGACTCTTGATTCCAGATAAATCAGTGATCCTGTTTTTAGAGACATCAATGTCTTGTAATTTTTTACACCGTGAGAGTTCAACTGTCTTTATTCTATTCCCTGCGGCATAGCACTCTTCCAAATTAGGCAAGTAGTTTAAAGCCTGAAAGTATTACAGAAAGTGTAATAGCTTGCTAATTTCTTGCAATATTGAGATAATTTGAGCATAATAATGGCACAAATCTCAGATCATATATAAGGGGCATAACTCTGCCTTAAAAGCATTCCAATATAAGAAACAACAATGTGAAATTTATAATGCTAACATTAACTGGTCTGTGCTTTTAAAGCAGTCTCTGTACAAAAAGTTTATTCCTAAATTTAGAGTTGTGAACTCATCAATGGCTGAAAAACAAATGAAGTTAATTCTCTAAAGAAATAAAAATAAAACTGCACCCACAGACAAACTATCCACCAAGTTGTAGCTGATATTGATGGACGTCAAGTGAACACAACAGGAGAGCTCAGCGGCATCGAGTCGGAGAATCTTGTTACAGTCGATCCGCAGGGTCCTCAGTTTGGTCAGGGCTGTAAGGCCTTTACCTAAAACAAATCCACATAAACCTACCATTATTCTAAGATAACTTTTTAAATGTGTACGTGTGTTATGGTTTGTGCCATTATATGTTTGCATATTGTGTGATGCTTTGTACCAACTAAGTACATAGCATATATGCAGTTTTAAAAGTAAATCATTAGGTTTATGCAATATCAACATCAGAACCAGCAACAGTTCCAACATGGTTCAAAGAAAAAAACCCCATATCATGAACAATCAGGAGAGGAATCAATTACTAGTATTATAATGAAATGAATGCAATAAATGAACCTACCTAATTGTTTTAGTTTATTGTACTGTAGTTGTAACGTTACTAACTCTTTCAAACTGCAAGGAAGTACAAAATGTTACAAGTACATGTAAACAATTATGCATTCATTGGTCTAATTAATCAATCAGAAATCCAATTGAAAAATAATTTCACTAAAAAAATAATTTAAGACATTCCATGTTACTTACTTTTTGAGATTTTCTATCGTTGTTAGTCTGTTATCATATAATTTTAGTTCCCGAACGTCCTTGAATTAAAAAAACACACACATAATAAAACATTCCCAGTACATGTAATAAAATACATGTAATAAACTTAGTGACGGATATTTCTGCTTAAAATTACTTTAAAGCTGTCTTAACAATAGCTTAGACTTTGGGCAGTATGTGACAAACTCCAATTTGATGAAGGCAGGTTCTACTCATGGTTAACTGTCCAGTCATTGGCCAATAAATATGAATACATTGAATGCAATGACACTTGTCCGACTTCATTTACTTTTGACAGTCTATGAATACTAATGAGATTCTCTTGGCAAATTAGAAGAATGGAGGTCAATATTTGACACCTTGTTTTGATGAGCAAACTAGATAGTAACATCCCACTGAAAGTCTAAGCTCTTGTTAAAACGGCTCTATTTCAAAGAAATATATCTACCTTTCATATAAAGTCTCTATAAACTTACCTTTGATTGGTCCAGATTTTCTATTCGCTCTATGTAGTTGCAGGATAAATCCAATACTCTTAAATTTGGAAACTGAGAGAAGAAAAGTAAAACTAGATTAGTCCAAAATCTGTATGATCAAGGCATTCATATTATTAAGCAAATTAAAAGTTTAAATCTATTTGCAACAAACAACTACTGTAGATCTGATGGAGCCCTTTAGATTACATAGCAATGCTTACTTACTATATATCATATATATATTTTGTTATGCACATTGAAAACTATTATAATACTAATGTTAAAAACACTATATTATAGGTCTAGATGGGAGTTTTTCATCATCGGATATAACAGTACATTAGTTACATGGTTTTCAGTTGTGTTGGTTGTAATCTTAAGTTAATTAAACAAACTTCAACATATCTTTTTTGACCAGTTAATATTCAGTTAATATTCATGTGCACTGGAAAACAGTGCATATGACCTAAAATTCAGTCCTTGTGGAATACATTTCAAACACATAATTGGTGTCAAGACCAGTGGTGACCAGAAAATCCCTACCTTCTCTAACTTTGGTACCACAGTTAATTCTGCAGCATGTAGGTTAATGTCGTAAATTCTGCTAACATCTGTCTCCTGGTTTTGGTCCAACTAAAAATACAAAATAAGTTTCTTGATTCCAGCTAGGTTTATCTTTCCTTTGACAATAATGATTGGTTTAAAAATAATCAAATCCTTTTACTGAATATAATAACAAAAACAATTTTATCTTAAATATTATAAACAAAATGAGGGGTTAATTTAATTTTTTTATTTCTAACTATATTCGGCTTCCCTTACAATTTCTTGCTCTGTCACAGTTTTTGACGGTTTCTTTTCCCAGAATTCCTCCTCTCGTCCTGCCTCAATATCAGATCTACTTGCGGTACTTCTAGCACTAGACAAAGTGTCCTTGACCTTTGCAGATGACCCTAATGACCTCACAGACCGAGAAGAACTTGGTGGACTAGGAACATATTTTTTAGACAATGGCCTTGAGGTTAAGTCACTAGTAGGAGGAGAGGTTTGTTTCACTTTCACTTTCCCCGATTTGGCACTTAGATGGTCGTTACGTGTCCTTCCGAGTGACACAGTATTGTCATTTAAAGTAGCAGCGTTGGCTTCACTGTATTGCACCGGGCCACTAGACACATCTGCGAATTTTCTTTGTGGGGGTGGTGGAAGGACTTGTCTGCAGTAGAGATTAATGTTTTTATTCTTTAAAATTCAGACAAAAATAATACATACATCTTAATTATATAGACATGTATATCTCAAATTCACATTCCTAATGTTATATACTTCTCTATAAAAGAATTTTCATGAGGGAAACCTCAAACCCCAGTCCCCTGAGAAAACTGTTTTTTGTTGTGTGTGATGTTGGGATACATAATCTTTCTAAACTTAATTTCAAACAAAGTTAAGTGTTAACTAAGTATTTTACATGAAGTCATAGGAACATTTATTAACTTAAAAAGAATGTTCTATCGTTAAAATGACAGATGTCCAACAGACCCGGTTTAACAATAGAATTCGTCCCATATACTCACTTAGTAGCAAATGAAAAAAATATATCGCTCTGTATCTAGCCTAAATTTTATATGATTGGTCTGAAGTACCTCCAGTGTTGTTCTTTTATAGTCCAATTTTACCTTATTTATTGTTTTCGCAACGAAATCACTACCATTTAACATCACATTTGAAAATTCGCTGGTTATGGTCGCCATGTTTGTGATAAAATCTGAGACATTCTGTGTGCGATTTCCGGCCGAATGGCAGGCAAATTCAAATGTAGAAATAGTGTAAATGCCTTGGTAAGACTTATTAAATTGATATTTTGTGGATTTAACTACATGTACATGTTCAAAAAGGGTTGTAATGTATATATATGCGTTTTTCCACTGCATAATATTTCTAACAAACTTTAATTAGACGCGAAGCAGATTCGCTTTGCGACTGCTACATTGCAAGTATATGGGACAAATTCTTACTGTGACCTGAGCGTAGCCTCAGGGTCACGGTAAGATTATTTTTTCTATTGTTAACTAATCGTGATTCATACCAAATTTTGGGAGTTTGAAGCAAAATACCGCAGAATCAATGGCCACTTGTTTGCTGCCTTTTCCCCATTATATTACTATATACCACCTCCCCTTTTTTGTTGCTTAGATTGTGTAAAATCCCTGTGCATTTACGTGGTCAACCTCGATCATGATTCTTTTATTTGCAACAGAAATTAAAACTTTCAAAAGATCTGATATGATTTGTAGTCAATTTTTATTGAATTGTACAGACCTTACACATTTATCATTAAAACCAACTAAGTACAACACTGACTTCACTATAACAGGTGGTTGACGAGCATGTATGTCATACCTAGGATTGGGTCTTCTTGCTCTAGGCGGCGGATTGCCGACGGGTAAAACGCCGATTTGTCTTCCAAGTGTTGATGGGACAGACCCAGAGCTTCTTGCCTTCAATCTTCCTTCCATTTTCACTTTAATAACTTTATGAATTGCATTGAATCATTTCGTTGTTTACCTTGGAGCTTGGGCGCCATGTTGGAATTTTTAAATCGATAGGAAGTTGTACATCGAGCCCGATTCAATTTAAGATGTGAATTTATCGAAATATTTTGCAGTGTTAATTTCTCTTTTAATTGCCCAAGCTATCAGTTACACAGTAACAGTTGTAAAATTCTTATTTTCAGGTCAAAAACCAGAAATAATCAGCTAGCGCAAAAATGTTGGTCCTGTCTTAGCTTTTGATTCAGAAAGTTACAAGAAGGCTTGTAAATAATAATTCATGTATCTACAATTATTCAGATTTTTCTTTAATCATTTACATTTCCAAGTTTTCTTCCAATTTTTAAAGTAAGAAAAAAAAATACCAGGAATATGTGTAAAAAAGATTTAGGATGGATAAATATTATTGTTTGCATGCATGGGAACAATAAATCTGCATTTACATTTACACTGCAAAAATATAAAAAAAAATCTTATTAATATTGTGTTTTTTACATACAGTTTGAATAAATCTGTTCTGATTAAACTTATCTTAATAGAAACATATGGAGAGGGAGATACAAGTTTGGAAGTTCGTGACAATACCATTATTTAACCCCCCCCCCCCCCCCAAAAAAAAAAAACCCACCCCAAAACAAGACAAAGGTTCAAAGCTGACAATGTAACAGCAAACCAGGTTTTCTTCTATGTGAACAGTATTCATAATCAATTTGTTAACCCTTAATTGATAAACACTACCTATCCAGAGAAATGGAGTAATCTATATGCAATATTTTGCCAAAAAATAACTAAGTAAGTCCAACAGGTGATATTTTTTTCATAAATTATCAAAAATCAAAATCCAAGTAATATGCACATCTATAACATATGTACAATTAATCTGCAAAACGACAACTTCCTAACTTGAAAACTGTAGGAGGAGTTATCCATACAATAGGGGTACCCTATATGCAATATTTTGCCAAAAAATAACTACCGGTAAGCTCAACAGGTGGTATTTTTATAATAAATTATTGAAAATCAAAATCCAAGAAACCTGCACATCTCTAATATATGTACAATTGATTTGCAAAACAACAACTAACTATCTTGAAAACTGTAGGAATAGTTATCCGTACAATAGGGGTATCCTTTTGGCAGCCACCCCCCCCCCCCCCCCGCCATTTTCACCATTTCAATAACCAGATTTTTCATACAGATATTGAGTGAACAATATTTTCCTGGTCCAAAGTAGTTTGAACCCTGACCTTAAAAGATGTCCTCTACTCCATAAAGGGTACCAGGTCATTAAGGTTCTCCGATCCTCAGCCTCAAAGTATTTTTTTTTATCCTATAAATGTTATTGATCCTTCAAACTTTATAAATGAAATAAAATAAAAATAGATTTTTGATGGTATCCATGCATTTTATGAAGCTATTGCAATTTTGGCCACAATGAATATAATGGAATAAATAATACAAGTTGAGATCAAATTAGAAAAAAAAGGTTGTACCGGTACAACAGTGGCTCAAACCCGTTTACCTCTAAGTAGTAGGTCTCTGTGAAGCCACTAAGCCAAGCAGTTCGTTAAATGACTTTGCGTAATATTAACATTTCAAGACTAATTAAATTTGTCTATATAAAAGGCAGATTTATGGTACGGATAAAAAAAATTCCGGATAATTTAGAGTTATCGAACATTGCTGAGGATCTGAGATCGTTAAATAATAAATTTAAGATCTTGGAGTGGACAATATCTGCATGTGATTTAAGTAGAACAACATTTGCCTTCATGACCTTAAAATCAATAAGGGCCATCTACTCCATAAGGGTAACCGGTATATCATATTACCAGTAATACAGTAATGTGTATCTAGTAAATAAGGTTCTACATAGAAAGTGGACAACACTTAAGTCTACTCGTTGACGTCAAGAAAAGTTTTAACTTTGACTTTTGACCTCAAAGGGTCATCTACAAATAGACCTAGTTTGCTGTCTGTACCATAAAGGGGTCTTAAACAATGATCTGACAGCACTTAGTCCATGAAATGACCCTTGGCTTCTTAGGTCCTGCTCAGAAAATTATCAACTTGGTAGGTAAAGAGAATTAAGAAGAAAACTAAAAATCATGGGTTTATATATACATGTATGTTTAATTTCCAAGATTTATGATCTATCACAGATGTTTGCAGACTTCCTGCGTGATGATAAAATGATCAATGAATTCATGCTGCATAAGCACTACCAATAAAGACATACATAACATACTGATCACATCTCTAACAACAGACAAACCAAACAATGAAAAGTAAAAGTAATGCCCACAAGGAAATGCCGACAACACAGAATGATTAGTCTCCATGTGCTATAAATATCGTCGTAAAAAGGGAGAGGCAAGTCTGACCCACATTGGCACGTATCTATCCGTTTCTTGGAAAGTTTCCTCATTTGTTTCAACTCCATTGGCAAAAAAATTTACTTGCTCCTGTTTGAAAAAAGAAAATATAAAAAAAAATTATGATTTTGATTTGTTTCATTGAGTGCAGGATATATGTATTGTTTTATTTTTCTCTCTGGATTCTTACCTGGTGTAGTTGTGTCTGTAGCTGTTTGTTCTGGGTAACTAAAGCTATCTGACATTCTATGTCTCTATGCACAGATCGATGGCCTGAAAAGTTACAAAAAAATTTGGATTAAGAATGGAAACAAACCATTGTATAACCATCTTTGTAATTTAGGGTGCACAAAATATATCATATGTCAGGTTTAAATACCATAACTGCTTTGACACAATTTTTAAGAGATATGCTGTGATGCCTTGTAATCAATCAAAGAAGCAAGTAACAGGGAAAATACCATAAGGAATCACCAAAGCTAGATTTTGATCCTTTTTTTGGCGATATTTTACTGTCCAATAAAACCGATCAAGTAAAATCTACATAAAAGAACTAGCTCACCAAAATTGGAGGATCCCATCATGGAGAGGAAGGGGAGGGTCTGGTTGGGCAGGTAGTACCAGAGTCCCTTCACGTGGTACGTCCACTGATTGCGGTAGTACTCATACAGGCGGATCCGATGTTGCATGTTATAGTACTTCACCAGGTGGTAAAAGCTGGAGGCAATATAAGTGTAGGCATCAGGGATGTTTCCCATCACACCCTTAGCTCCGTAAAACCCGTTCACCTGAAAGGAGAGAACAAATCTGTGTGGATACTACTATGGCAGAGTAAAGGATTTACATGTACATGTAGCCATGTAGTTGGAATAGTAATGCAAAATCTGTGATTAGGGGCATGACCAAAAAGCTTTTTATATTGTCACATATTATAATATTTCTACAAAATCAATATTCAGTTTCATTCAAATGATGTGGTCATAAAAAAATGTGTTTAAACAAGTACCTGAGGAGATGCAATTAAAAGATTAAAGTTTGCCAGAGACTCTAGCACAATAATGTTCTGGTATTGCTTGGTCAGATTGAAATATCCTGTTGCCAGGGAGATTTTAACCCCATCACTGGCACTACGGAATAGTTGCTTCACAAACATCTCCTCTGTATGGACACCAAACAGTGCCATCTGAAGGAGTGGATACACATAAGTGTCAAATTTAATTTTCTTCTTAGTCTGTCTGTCTGCCTGGTCGTCAGTCACAGATTTAATGTATTTTGAAACTGTTTTGCCTGCTGCTTCCTTGAAATCTTTGTGATCTCCTGAAATTGAAATCAATCATTACATTTAACAAAATGTTTTCATCTGAAAAAATATGTCAAAATCTTTTAGGTCCACTTAAATACTGGGGGTGGGGGTGTCGTGGTCAGTGTTCATTAATGAGCAAAATCTTACTGGTTGGTGGGGACCTTATTTCATGGTTAACCTGTTTATATGGTGATTTAATCAATCACTATATTGACAAAAACAATTGTTTTTGGGGATGTAAATTTGTGGGTGAGGATGACCAACAAAATCCACAATGGTCTCCAACAAACAATGAAGATTTCACATTATTTAGGGATGGTTGAGGATCTGGAACCACACTATTTAACCATGATGGCCTCATTGTGAACATCTATTAACAAAAGGTGATGACACATAAACTTAAATTATTTCATCATTTTTAAAATGAAATTGCATATATAACCCCTTTCCTTCTGTATGAATTACTTCTTTTCCATTGTTTCCTAACATGGTACCAGGTATTTATTTGCAAAAACTTCAATCTTAAATGTTCAGTTTCACAAACCATCTTAAAATTATTCTTTATTGTTGATATTGGATGAAAATCATTGCCCATTTAAATACTACACATACAATTTTGTTTTTGAATTTCATAAAAAATATTGGTCTGTGTCAAAAATGAAGCCATATATTTTAATTCTCTCTTCTTTGTCTAGTGCAATGTGAGCTTTATATGTTCTTATATTATGAATATTTATGCACTCACTGTAAACTATTCAAAAAATGGACTGTACAAAACTGTTCATTCACAATACCTTCATAAGGATGTATTTCCCATTCTGGATGAAGTTTTGTACAGTTGTCTGCAGTCAGCGATAAACTGAAAGTAGACACCGTCTTCACAAGTCCCGAGAAAAAGTTGCACATTTCTGAACAGTCATTGAATTGTACGTAGCGATCCTGGCGATTTGTGAAGTAGTTATCACTCAGGTTGGCTCTGAAAAAAACCAACTCATCAATATGCAACAAGTTTATAAAAATAACAATCTTTAGTTTCTTCACCCAATACGCTTCAAAACAATGCATGACAGCATTTATTGCTAGAGTTCCTTCTTCTGCTTTCTTAAAAAATTGAGTTACTAGTATTCCCCTTATCAATCCAATCCAATTAAACAGTACCAAAGAAACTTTATTTTAAATTTTTACAACCTTATACATTTACTCTATCAAATTAATAATACTATTTCTGTGTAATGATTACAATATCTGTTTTGCAAGTACCGGTAGACTGAAGATATAAATTGCAATATATGTACTGTACAACATCAAGTAAATCTTTCAGTCTAGCTATCACATCATTCTCTCACCAGAGGTCGTGCTACACAAGCTTTGCTTACACCTCTGTCAACGCCAGAAAAATAGTCAGTCACATGATCAAAACAAGCATTGCGAGCACATGGCACTGTTTCTCATGTACAATCAGCTTGAAGGGAGTATATTAACGGACAAAGACTTTGGTGGCAATTTTAAAATTATCATAGGGAATGACATTGCTGCTGATTTGTTCAAAATCAACGATGAATCGGGAGCGTGCAGAAACTGATTTTTCAAAACTTTCAAACATCTGTCAAACTAGATCATGTGATCAGATTTTAATTTTTACCTCCGCAAAATAGTACGAAGAAAATGAACGGAAACTGCAAATAATTGGAATCTTTCGAAGTCCAAGGGGCATAACTGTGTCAAAAATTGCTCGAAAATACCCAAAATTGAACTTGACCTAGATATTCATATGATTAATCTGTATACTAAATTTCATATCAGTAGGTGCAACCTCTACGAAGAAAATGAACGGAAACTGCAAATAATTGAAACTTTTCGAAGTCCAAGGGGCATAACTGTGTCAAAAATTGCTCGATCATACCCAAAATCGAACTTGACCTAGATATTCTTATGATAAATCTGTATACTAAATTTCATTTCAGTAGGTGCAACCTCTGCGAAGAAAATGAACGGAAAATGATGATGGACCGACAGACTGACAGACAGCAGCAAAGCAATATGCCCTCCCTACTTCGACGGGGGGGCATAAAAATGAATAGAAGTATTACAGACTTAAATTGAATAACTTATATTCATATTTATAGATAAAAGAAGTAAATCCATCGATTTTGAATACACTTTGTCCATCGTTTCAGTTTGTACAAGAATTCTGTACATCGGGAGTTAATAGAGGTGTAAGCGAAGGTGAGAGAATGGCCATCACATGTGAAGAACTGTGCAGCATTAGTAAAGGTTTAACATATCAAGCCCCTGATAACCATTTTTATGTTAATGACCTGTTTATCTATTAGTTCATCAAGTAACAGTTGAAGAAAAGATGTTTCTATCTTTACAACAGCTGCTTAGACTGGGTTCCACCCAATACATGTAGATGTTTATTATTTTATCAATGACATATCAAATGGGAATTAAGCTACAAGTCTTTGCGGATGAGATCAGTTTATGACAATATGAATTATCTTTCTCTTTAAATAAAAAAGGTGTACAAAAATGTGCTCAACAAATAGATGTGTTTGATGTTCATATTTTCAATATAATATTTTTTCTCTCCTTTATAAGACATTCAATTCATTGATTGATTGAAAGACTTTTTGATGTCATTCTGTATCGGTATCATATTCTGTCAGATTTGTTTGTTTTGTGAGTCATGATAAAAATTCTAAAGTGTATTATACTACAGCAAGTGGGTGGGTTGGTGATAAGTTTTTTATTTCTTGTACATTTTTTCTCAAATAATCAGTTATCATGATCAAAAAGGCAAAAAATCTCAATAAAGAAACAGAAGAATACTCCTACTAGTTGTTACAAATACATTTTATAAGAAGTGTTTACATGTGCAGTTGCATCCTTGTATGTGTGTGTATGTACTTGAGTACCGGTACTATATATACTATATAAATCCTGATCACAAAATTAGCATGAAATGTCACTCACCCACTCATCACCAGACTGTCATCAAACAGGTACACCTTCATGTGCTGCACCCCCACGGTTTCGTCCAGCTTTGGGGGTAGGTACTGCTTCAGGTAGCCACTCAGGTCTGGGGTGTGGTACAGGGATACCTGGACCATTCCCTCAAATCTTTCCAGGAGGGGGGTCAGCATGGTGCGGGAGGATACCTCACCCCCTCGGGACCCCCTGTTGTAGTCCAGCAAAATATGGACCTCAAAGTCCTTGTTTCCAGATGATTTGGCCCTCTCACATGCATATTCAATCCCATTCACCTAGAGATCAAAATTTGTAAGAATCAATGATACACCTTAATAATGAATGATCATAGTTTTTAAACCTAAACATACCGGTACTTATTACATAGTAACTGTTAATTGTTTCTCAACCGTAACTCTTACTTTGAATCACTTTAATTTTTGCACACATGTATTCCTGTACATAACCCACTACATTTTTTTAATCACCTATGAAATTTTAAATTAAGTGTTATAATCTAACTTATCACAATTTATTTGTTCGTATACAACTTGGTACATTCTTTGCAATTATAATAAATTAAAAATGAACATATTTTGCTTTTATATCCAAGGTGGCATTTTCAAATTGAAATCAAAAAGATACTTATAATTTCCAATTGTGATGTTGTTTCTTACCAGATCTTGCTCCAACTGGCCTGTCCCCAGATAAAGGGAGGCAATCACAATCCTCTTCTTGGCATTTTTGAAATTTGTCTGGACACAAATGCAAGATTTTTGGTTATGTAAAAATAACTTTATAATTTGACATTGATAAGACATGTAATAACAACATTCATGCTTACTGGGTACATAAAAACTTGTTTTATTAAAACATTTTAATAGTGATATGTGGCAAATTATTAAACATAATAGAGAGGTTGAGATTTAAAACGTGTACAGGTACACGTACGTGTGTCATAACTACACGTACCCGTTTTTGTAATTTATCAGTTGAGATTGTAGGATATAAACGTGTCGTAAATTTCAACGTAGTTTTGTGACATGAATTTACTTAATTAACTCCAAATAAATGGTGAATTTCTTATCAATTTGCATGCAAATGAAGTTTAAAAATCTATATAATGTATCACAAGAATATATTCACTTATGAATTGGATTATTTTTGTTGTAAAAGCTACAAGTTTGTACTTTCGTGTAGACAACACTCTACAAGTTTAGAGAACGTGTAGAAACCTTGTTGTCACAAAAACTGATGACGTAATACGCAAAGAATTTAGGTGATTCCCCTAGTACACATACACGTACCCGTTTGAAATCTCAACCTCTCTAATATTACTACCAGGTAATCATATGAGGTGGAGATTGAAGTTAATGATTAATACCTTTCGATATATCTGGTTCTGTTTTCAAAATAAAATCATTTGAATTAATGTTATCATTCTTACCTTCAAAGTTTGATAAAATTCATCTGGAGTATTAAGAATCTCTACAGAATTTCCATGTATACCAAAGCGCGGTGCATAATCTGAGACCCACGTCAGGGTGTCACTGGGCTGTTCTTTGGGGTAAATAGTCTCCTCTGCTTTTACAGCTGCTGTACCATAAGAAAGCAATCTGTAATAATATCAACAAAAATTTTCAAAAGAGAGATTTCACACAAATAATTGTTAACAAAATAAAGTCTAATAGTTAATAAAAATCTCGAAAAGGCCAATTTGTAATGTTAGGACATATATTTAACTATATACATGTATTATGCTAAAAGAAATTTAAATATGATAAATAATAATTTTTTTAAAAATATAAATGCATGTAAAAATAATTAGATAAATAATAAGTTAATAAATAAATAAATAAATAAATAAATAAATAAATAAATAAATAAAT